>CAMTDV010000004.1:89227765-89487765 GCA_947069175.1 Scalesia atractyloides
TGGTTTTCAAAAATTGACTTAAGGTCAGGCTATCATCAACTAAGCGTGTAGGATGTGCCGAAAATGACTTTCCGTACCCAGTATGGGCATTATGAATTCCTCGTGATGTTATTCGGGCTACAAATGCACCCGCGGATTTCATGGATCTCATGAACCGGGTTTGTAAGCCAATGTTAGACAAGTCAATGATAGTGTTCATCGATGACATTCTAGTTTACTTGAAAACCCGGGACTAAACACGCTTGTCACCTGCGAGAGGTATTAGAGATTTTGAGATGGGAAATACTTTATGCTAAATTCTTGAAGTGCGCTTTTTTGGCTTCGGGAAGTGCAATTCCGAGGGAGTATTAGTGTACACATCCAAAATTGAAGTTGTGACGAAATGGAATTCCCCGAAGAACCCGTCAGAGATTAGAAGCTTTTTGGGACTTGCAGGTTACTATAGGAGATTCGTTCAAGATTTCTCCAATATTGCCTCACCCTTGTCAAAGCTAACCCGCAAGAATGAAAAATTTGTTTGGGGAACTAAACAAGAAAAATCGTTTCAAATGCTTAAAGAAAAGTTGACTCGTGCACTGGTGTTAACTTTACCGGAAGGCACCAACGACATGGTAGTGTATTCTGATGCATCGCAACTAGGTCTCGGGTGCGTGCTTATGCAACGAGGTAAAGTGATTGCTTTTGGTTCAAGATAATTAAAAATTCATGAAAAGAAGTATCCTACTCATGAGGTAGTTTTTGCCTTAAAAACTTGGAGGCACTACTTGTATAGGGTGAAGTGCACTATTTTCACCGACCATAACAGTTTGAAATACTTCTTTGACCAAAATGAGTTGAACTTGAGACAAAGGCGTTGGCTAGAAACGGTGAAGGTTACAATTGCGAGATACATTATCACCTGGGAAAGGTCAACGTAGTTGCGGATGCGTTAAGTCGAAAGGAAGGATACAATGATATCCAAGTATAGTCAATGCAACTTGTTGTGACTTCGGATTTACTAGAACGAATCCGAAAGGCACAAATTGAAGTGGTAAAGGAAGAAAACTGAAGAAAAGAACGGGTGAAGGGCTAAGTGAAAGATATAGTGGATGGTGACAACGGGTTGAAATCCCGATTCAGTAGAATTTGGGTTCCAAGCACATGTGGTGTTAAGGACCTCTTGCCTGATGGAGCTCATAAATTGTGCCACTCGATTCATTTGGAGACGACCAAGATGTACCGAGACTTGAAACAAAATTATTGGTGGCCCGGAATGAAAAGGGATATAGTTAAGTATTTCGAAAAATGCTTAACTTGTTTGCATGTCAAAGCGGAGCACCAAAAGCCTTATGGCAAGCTCCAACCATTAGACATACCCTTATGGAAATGGGAACATATTAATATGGACCTATTAACCAAATTACCGAGACGGCTCGGGGGTTCGATGCCATTAGGGTGGTCGTTGATAGGTTAACTAAGAGTGCTCACTTTATTCCTCTTCTTGATATTTATACATCCAAAAAGATGTCGGGGTATATGTAAAGAGACTGTGGCACGTCACGAGGTGCGATGTCGATTGTATCCGATAGGGATACTCGATTCCCTTCGTATATTTGGTGAGATTTTCAAGAACAAATGGGTACTAAGCTGTCAAATAGTACGGCTTATCACTCAGAAACCGATTGCTAAAGTGAAAGGACGTTTTAGGCCTTAGAGGATATGTTTCGCGCTTGCATAATAGACTTTGGCGGTAGTTGGGGCACTTACTTACCCCTGGTCGAATTCTCGTACAACAACAGCTATCACTCTAGTATTGGCATGCCCCCTTATGAGATGCTTTATGGTCGCAAATGCCGAACCCCGGTATGTTGGGGGAAGTGGGTCCTCGAGAGCTTGCTCATAAAGATGTGGTTTGGGCCATAAATGAAAAGATTGACGTGGTCCAAGTCCATTTAAAAGCGGCTTAGGTCGACAAAATTCTTATGCGGATAGAAAATGGAGACCCATCGAATTCCAATGAGGGGATAAAGTAATGTTGAAAGTATCCCCCTGGAAGGGGATAATTCATTATAGAAAAAGAGGGAAGTTAAGCCCCCAATTTATTGGGCCTTTCAAAATAATTGACAAGGTGGGCAAGGTAGCATACGAATTGAAACTACCAGAAGAATTAAGCAGAATACATAACACATTCCATGTTTCTTATCTTCGGAAATGCTTAGCCAACGAGGCGACTTACATGCTCCTCGATGACATAGAATTTGACAGCAAACTCAACTATATGGAAGACCTATTGCAATCCATGACCGATAGGTTAATGGTTTAAGGAATAAGGAGCTTGTTCAAGTCAAGATAAATTAGGAACATCAGAAGGGGGCGGACACCACATGGGAGTCTGAGGAATAAATGAAGAGACTCTACCCTTCACTTCTTGGTATGTACATATGTTTCAGGGATGAAACCTCTTAAAGGGGGGTGGACTAGTAACACCTAAAAATAGTTAATATTTACTATTTTGATATGTGCATATGTTTTGGTTTTACCCGTTTTGTTTAGGTTCATTTGTCATCCCTAATTTGGTAAGAGTATATAGTGTAGATTTTGGGTATTGGTGTGAACTTCATCTCGGGTATCTGGTTGGTCTCTTTAAGGTGCAACATACAGAACATGAACAATTATGTATAAGGAAATATGCTCTTCCAACGATGCAGTCATAGCTGTCAACCTACTTATCGATAACTGCCGCTTAAGTGTCTATATACACGAATTAAATTTATAAAGTCTTTTCACGGAGATAAAATAAGAACATGTGATGGAATGTTTTATAATTTACACATGATCATACGTTCATATAATATCCTTAAGATGTCTAAAGCTTAAAGTCATACGAAAACGATTCGATAGTTCTAAAAGGTTTATGACTCAATGCCATGATTCAAGCTATGTATCAATTGTTCATAATGAACAATCAAAACACCATCATGTAAGTGTAGATAAACGGTTGGTGCCACATATCGATAGCGCACCAACCGTTCAATCATGCGGCAAAATAAACTGTTGTACTAGTACAAAACCAATTTTCCGATGCTATGAATTTCCTTTTTTTTGGTGGGGTCGTATAATACAAAGCATCCAATAACAACATTACAACGTTATTAAATAACCACACCACCGAAAAATAGAATACACATCAACATCAAATGCTTACAAGTTATACAACACCATGAAATTCATATTTTGAGGCTTAAAATTATAAATAGCACCAAAATACTTATCTTAACAGCTAAAATTCGAATCCAAATCGAACTTCTTCTTCTTTATTTACCTACAACAAATTTTAAAAACCCATTTTCTGCTTCCAATCCAATAAAAACCCTATGAGCCCTCAATCTACAATACCATCAAAATAAGCATTCCAATAAATGGTATTTTATTGATGATATGTTTTGATTTATATTACATTTTTTATGTTTTAATTGAATATAAATTATTATATGTAGCTAACGGTAGAATTATTCAATTTTCTTTAAATCTTTGTTCAATCATCACTTTAAGGTATACATATTTTAATTTTATTATGTTTCTTTTTATCTTTTTTTATGTATTATATGATTATAAGTTGTAGAAAAATGGCAGTTCTTTCTCCTACTCTTTTGGGTTTGTGGTTTTATACGCAAACTTAGGGAGTTAAGGGGAATGCTATTGATTTTTCTTAGATGGTCAACCCGTTAAGATGTATAAATATGATATAGAATATTAGAAAAGTGAGTTAGGATCCATCGCCTTAAAGCGTTGGTTTACATAAATTTATTTCATTTGTTTGTTTATTTTAATTTTTAGATGGATTGTGCTTATTGGATGTACAAAACTCCCATGCTTCGTCAATATATATGGAGGGTGTTAAAAGTTTTCTTAAGGCTGCCAAAGCTAATCAGGTGAATAAAAGAAGTGGGACGATTTGTTGTCCTTACAAAGTTTGTAATAATTATATAAGCTTTAATGATATCACGAAGATAGAGTTTCATTTGGTGAAAAATGGTTTATGCCTAGATACACTTGTTGGTCAATACATAAAAATCACAACTTATAGCAAGTCGTCGATATGATAATAGAGAGAACAACGATTCGTACCTAGATGCTGATAATGACCATTCTAATGACCCCAATGACAAACGTAATGAAATATTACATGATATAGAGATTAATATTAGTGAAGGTGAGCAAGAAAAATTACACCACCTATTTGAAGATGCAGAAAAACCATTACCGGTTGTAAAAAAAAATTAAAAAGCGTGATGCTATGTTGAAGTTGTTTAACTTAAAGCCGAAATACGGATGTAGTGATAAAAGTTTCACAGATCTATTAGTGCTTTTACATGACATACCTCCGAAAGGCAATTTCGACATACCAAGCCAAAAAACGGATGTGTTTAATGAGATTGGAAGTTGAAAGAATACATGCTTTTCTAAATGATTGTATGTTGCATAGAAAGGAATTCAAGGATCTACATAAATGTGTTATTTGTCATGCATCGTTGTATAACGTAAAAATAATCATAATCGGATGAATATGATAATAATGTGACAAAAATGGACCACCGATTAAAATGTCTTGGTATCTCCCCATTATACCGAGATTGAGAAGATTATTTTCAAACGAAAAAGAAGTAAAATTATTATGTTGTCATTCCATTTAGCACAAAACTAATAAAGGTTACATGATATATGATATATGTACACATGAGTACATGACAGTGTCCTATGTTTTTAAACAAAGCTATATAAAATTACTTTTGGTTTTAAAACAAAGTTTCCTAATATAAATGTCAAATTATAGAACCAAAAAGTTTACAAAATATACTTTATACGTTGTATATTTTTTTGTAATCAAAATACTTATACAAGAAACTTAATAATTTAAATATCTTTCTATATACCAAATCAATTTTAAGTTTTCTAGAGTAGGGATGTTAATAAACCATACAAAAGATGTTTACTTAGGTTGTGACATACAACAGAAATGTTTATAAACTGTTAAAATCAATCTATGTTTACTGGTTCGAACGATGATTTGTGGCTTTAGAACCTGTCATGTAACTTTTTATTCATATTTTCAGAAAATGCATCTTTCGAGATGAGCTCGACCCGTATTGTATAGTGTTGTTGCAGGGCCGGCCAACCCATGTCGTCGCTCGAGACCCAAAATTTTTAAAGGTCCGAAAGGTTTTTATAAGCTTTTATATATTATATATATATATATTATGAGAGAGAGAGAGAGAGAGAGAGAGAGTTATATATTTAACATACGCATTCATTTATTCTACATGAAAGTGTTGGTGCGGAGTGGAAAAAATCACTTAAAGATAATGTAGAGGTCTCAAGCAGGTGAATCATCACGTTTGGTGTCACCACGATACCATATACTCCCACTTTCATAGACACCTGCCCACACCTGTAACTCGACTCTAAAAATTTAACTCGACTTAGTTTAGATGAACATATGTGACAAAAACCGCAGTATACTCCATAAAATAAAACTAATAAAGGTCTATGCTATTCCATGCTACAAAACCATTAAAACTAATAACTAAATCATTTTGTATTTATTGATGTACCTTTATGTAATTTTGTTTTATTCTTTGGTCCCTGTTTTCCTGTATATATAGGGCGTCTCTTTGTATTCAATTTCATCAATCACATTTACATTTACATTTTCATTAATCCTATCATGGTATCAAGCCAGAACTTTTGAGTTTTCCCCTCTCCTTGCCTTCCCTCTTCCTCCCTTCGTTCCTTCATATGCCCCTCCCTCTCTTCGCTCTCGTTTTGTTTCCATGGCTTCCTCTTCCAATGTTAATCAGGAGCAACAACCTCCCAAAACTTCCTATATTGGAGAATCCAAATGCGACCTCTTCTTATTTATCATGGTATGCTCGCTCATGTTGATGGCTCTGCCACAGCCCCTCCCGCTTCCATAACTGTTGAAAACAAAATCACTGTCAATCAGGAATTTCAAGAATGGCTTGTGGAGATCAAAAAGCCGTCATTCTTCTCATCACATCCCTTACCAAAGAAGCTTTAGCGACCATTGTTGGCCTCTCCACAGCCCGTGAAATATGGGTTGCACTCGAGTCTGCATTCTGCAACGCTTCTGTTGAACGTGTGCAAAATCTTAGGGATTCCCTTCGACTCATTCAGAAAGGAGAAAAGTTTGTTGCAGATTGTGGACGCTCTTTTAAGTCCATCTGCGATCAGTTACAAGCCATTGGACACCCTATTGATGCGCTTGATCGAAACCATTGGTTTCTTTGTTGACTCGGGCCAGCCTTTGAAGGGTTCTCCACTACCGTTCGCGCCATGCAACCTGCTCCTTCATTCAATGATCTCATCAGAAGGGCTGAAAATCATGAACTGTTTGTTCGCTCTTTACATGGTCCATCCTCTCCTGCCCCTGTTGCCTTCACTGCTCAATCGGCTAACTCATGATCCACTAGGCAAAACAGCCCTCAACAGGGCCATGGAGGGCGGTCCGGTGGTGACCGTGGCTCGTACCGAAACAACAATCGTGGTCGCAGGCTCCAATCGTTCTCCAACTCCGCCAATCCCTCATCTAATCAACTGGTGCAAGCATTCCATGCTTCGTGTCAACTCTCTCCCAATATTCCTGATTGGACTGGTGATAGTGGTGCCACCGATCACATGACTCCCAATGTCAGTGGAGTTACGAATCCATCGCCCACTACATGTAATCGTCGTGTGTTTTTTGGTAATGGTGAGTCCCTCCATGTTTCCTACAAAGGTAATTCTACCCTTTGTGGAAACCTAAGGCTTAACAATATTTTAGTTGTGCCTAATCTCACTAGATCGCCTATCCATTGGAAAATTAACTGAAGAAAATATGGTTGACGTTGTGTTCTCACACCTTATTTTTATATTCAGGGAAACCAAACAGGTGCTCGTTCGGGGATGCCGTGAAGACGGCCTCTATGTTTTACGCAATAATCATGAGGCACTTATATCTTCCTCTATTAGCCCCAAGGCCTCGTTTGAACTATGGCACTCTCGTTTTGGTCATGCTAATTTTGATACTATTGCTACTTTAAAAAATAATGGACTTTTGACATTTACGTCCTGATTACCTAAACCCGTTATTTGCTCATCGTGTGAACTTGCGAAATCTAAGAAACTTCCTTTTAGCATAAATAATAAACGTCCTAATGAACCTCTTGATTTAATCCATTGTGATTTGTGGGGACCATCCCCCATTACATCCACTCATAACTTCGCTATTATATCATATTTATCGATGATTCTCATGTTTTACGTGGCTATTTCCGCTAAAAACAAAAGTGAGTTCTTTGAAACTCTAACCATCTTTGTTTCGTTTGTCCAAACTCAATTCTCAAGAAAAATTAAAGTGTTCCATAGTGATGGCGGGACTGAGTTTACCAATCATAAAGTGAGAAAGTATTTTGAAACAAATGGAACATTGCATCGATTCTCTTGCCCATACACACCGCAACAAAATGCGAGGGCAGAACGAAAACACCGGCATGTAATTGAAACCAGATTAGCTATGTTATTCCATGCAAATGTCTCATCCAAATTTTGGGTTGAAGCTTTTTCCACGGCTGTTCACATCATAAACCGTTTACCCACTCCTACCCTTGGGAATAAATCTCCCTTTGCTCTGTTATATAATTGTCAACCCGACTACTCTAACTTTCACGTTTTTGGGTGTCAGGTATTTCCCTACTTACGTGACTACACAAAACACAAACTTGAACCGAGGAGTGTTCCTTGTGTATTTCTTGGTTACAACATCAAATACAAAGGGTATGTGTGCCTTGATCCTACTTCATCCCGCACCTACATCACTCGCCATGCCCGATTTGATGAAACTCACTTTCCGTTTGCTCAAACAACTTCTCCTCAACCCATTCACTCATTACCTCTCACTACTTTTATTGACCTTATTCCCACAACCACAGTAAAAATTCCACCTCAAACCTTCTCCACACCAAACAACACCTCTTCTCCCACTACTCTTCCCTCCTCTCCTTTAGCCACATTTCTCCCCTCAAACCAAACTCTACACTTAGAAGAAACTGACTCAAACATCTCCTCTCCCATTGCTACCCTATCGCAGTCCTCAGCTTCTTCGCCGGATGTGTCAGCTGGCGACTCGGTTCAAACGAACCCTTCCCAGTCTTCGAACGACTCTCAATCTCCAATCTCTTCCCACTCTTCCCCTCCTACTTCCTCGGTTCCCTCCCCACCTCCTCCTCCTGCACCTGTGTTGCACCCAATGATAACTCGTGCCCGTGCCGACATATTTAAGCCCAAACACAAGTCTTATCTCGCACATGCCTCAACCCTACATCAAAGTTTGTTTGCTTCAACAGATCCCAAGTCGTTCAAATATGCGGCTACAGATGAGAAATGGATCCATGCTATGCAAATCAAACTCCATGCTTTGCACAATAACAATACATGGACCCTTGTGCCATGACCAAGTAACTCAAACGTGGTGGGTTCGAAGTGGTTGTTTCGCACTAAGTATCAATCAGACGGGACTATTGAGAGACATAAAACCCGTTTGGTTGCTCAAGGTTACACTCAGGTTCTGGGTTTGGACTATTCTTTTACCTTCAGTCCGGTAGTTAAAGCTAAAACTGTTCGAACCGTGCTAGCTCTAGCAGTTATAAATAAATGGCATCTTCATCAACTTGATGTAAACAATGCCTTTTTACATGGTGATTTAACAGAGTGTGTTTACATGGAACAACCTCAAGGTTTTTAGGACCTTACATATCCGAATCATGTATGCAAACTAAATAAAGCTATCTATGGCCTAAAACAGGCACCCCGTGCCTGGTTTCATCGTCTCAGCTTATTTCTAACATCTCGTGGTTTAATCAATAGTCGTGCTGATCCTTCCTTGTTTATCTTCCATCATGGCACTACTATTATGTATCTTTTGGACTATGTTGATGACCTCATTCTCACAGGTAATCAACCAGATCTCATTCGTTCCTTCATTCAAAATCTTAATACCGAGTTCGCGGTAAAGGACTTGGGGAAACTCAATTACTTTCTTGGTCTTGAGGTTACCTATACTGATTCTGGACTATTTCTAAACCAATCTAAATATACGTTAGATGTTCTAACCCGAGCCAAAATCGTGGATGCCGAACCGGCTCCAACTCCATTAAGTGCTCATGTGTCTTTTGTCTCTGCAGGTGAATCCTATTCTGATGTCAAACACTATCGTTCGATTGTTGGTGCTTTACAGTATTAACAATCACCAGACCGGACAATGCCTATGTTGTTAATCAAGTTAGCCAATTTTTGCATGCTCCAACCACTGATCATTACAAGGAAGTCAAACGCTTTCTTCGGTATCTAAAAGGCACAGTCTCGTATGGCATTCATTTTTCTCGGCCTACTACCACTTCTATTATTGGCTACTCGGATGCTAATTGGCCCGGTGTCTCGAAACTCGACGGTCTACCTATGGTTACTCTATCTTCTTAGGAGGCAACTTAATCTCCCGGAGTGCCAAGAAACAACCTACGGTATCCAGGTCTAGTTGCGAATCCGAGTATCGTGCCATGGCTCACACGACTGCTGAAATAATATGGATAACTCATCTGCTTCAGGAATTGCAAGCTCTTCCTGCTCTTCGCCATACTATCTTGTGTGACAACCAAAGTGCGATTTTCATGACTCAAATTCGGTTGCAAATAGAAGAATGAAACACATTGACTTGGATTATCACTTTCTTCGTGAACTGGTTACTTCAGTTTTACTGGCCACTCAGTTTGTTCCTACCAAGCTTCAGGTGCCCGACATCTTCACAAAAAGCTTACCAACGCCTCAATTTCTTGACGTTCGGCAGCAGCTTCGCATCGGTCCTCCACCTATTCGCTTGCGGGGGGATAATAACTAAATCATATTGTATTTATTGATGTACCTTCATATAATTTTGTTTTATTCTTTGGTCCCTGTTTTCCTGTATATATAGGGCCTCTCTTTGTATTCAATTTCATCAATCACATTTACATTTTCATTAAACCTATAAAAAACACACAACCACACAGAAGCCATGGCTATATCGATCTGCCAGTTCATTCATGACAACCCCAACAACACCCACAACACCTACCGCCTCACATTCTTCGAACACACTATCGAAACAGTAGTCACACACACCAGCCTACGTTGACTAATGGATCTCCATAGTCGAACGCACCCGCACCCACAACCACCCCCTCATCGTCGGCCTGGACGTAGAGTGGCGTCCGAACCAAACCCAAAACCTCGTAAACCCTATCGCCACGCTCCAACTATGTTCGGGACGCCACTGCCTGATTTTCCAAATCCTCCTGGCCCTTTTAATCCCTGAATCGCTCGTAAACTTCCTCGGTAACCCTTCTTACATATTTGTTGGAGCCGGGATTGAGAATGATGTGGAGAAGCTTAGGAGGGATTATGGGGTGGCGGTTGCAAGGATGGTGGAGTTAAGGACGCAGGCTGTGGATGTGTACGGTGTGAGGGAGTTTAAGAAGGCTGGATTACAGCAACTGGCGAGTAGAGTTCTTGGGAGGGAGATAAGCAAGCCGAAGAGTGTTACGATGAGTAGATGAGATGATCAGTATCTCACTTTGTTGCAGGTACAGTATGCCTCCGTTGATGCATTCTTGAGTTTTCAGATAGGGAGGACCTTGATTTCTGGAAGTCATAACTGACTGGAGGGTAGCTATGATCAATAAATTAGGGTTGTTAGTATTTAGTGTTTGATGTGACTGTTTAACATGTCAAAATTCTGTTTGTAAACGTTTGTGTAAAAAATAAAAATAGGGTTGTTGGTATTTAGGGTTTGATGCAACTGTTTAACATGTCAAAGTTCTGTTTGTAAACTTTATTTTTTTATCTTTATTTTTGAACTTTTAGAAGAACAATTGGTTGGGCTCTCACACCAACTCAGTGCTACACAAAAAATCCGGATTCAAAACCAGAAGATCGTTTATTTTAAGCTAACTACATCCTATCCTTCAATCTATCTGTGAATAGAATAGAGCACAACTATGAATGAATATCATAGTAAGCCTTTATGTACAAAGTTCCACGTTGAATATTTTATGTGCAACTTTTTGGACAAATAACGGAAGGTGGTATAAAAAAGTGATATTTGATCGTAAAAGTTGAAAAGAGTATTTTAGACCATATCTTTTATTTACACACTAGGTTACAATCACGTATATTACACGGGTTATTCAAATATAATTTTATTAAGTATATGTCAAACGGGAACCTTTAATTCCTAATTACCATAATTTCAATAACCGAACTCTAAATTATATATATATTTACTCATAATAAAAACAAACATTTATTCTTATCTAAATTTTTAATTAAAATTATTTATAGAAAAATAAATATTTTTTCTTATCTAATTTTTTGTTTAATATTATTATTATTATTTAATATGATCATAATTAAAACAAACTTTTATCATTATCTAAATATTTATTCTTATCTAATATTTTGTTTAAAGTTATTATTATTTAATACGAAAGATAAATAGAAAAATAAGGTGAGAAAACACTAGAAAGTAACACGTCTCTAAAGAACATTTTCATTTATTAGTATATAAGAAGATAAGTTAAACTAATATAACAAAGTTTGGGTGTTGTTTTTTGTAAAGTTTGGTTTGGCTGTTAAAAAAATTAAAAAATATAACTACAACTAATATAATAAAGAAATGAGGAAAAAATATAGAAATATTAAAGAATGCAGCAAAATTCAAGATTATATTAATAACATAAAATATTTATGTCTCTTCATTCAATCGGTATGTTTGGCAAAAGTAGCTGATAGCTGGAGGCTGGAAGCTGGTTGCTCGTAGCTGTAGCTTTTAGATATATTTAGGTGTTATGGCAGAGTAGCTGAAGCTTTTAATAAAATATATAAAATGACCAAAATTGACATTAAAAAGTTTGTGCATTAAAAATTTTATCATCTTTAGAGGTTAAAATAGTCATTTTTTTCCCTAAAAGCTTGTAACTTCTTCTAAACACTACTAGTATCAGCTTTTAACCAAAAGCTTCAAGCTCCTAACCTAAAAGCTTCAAGCTTCTTCAACCAAACAAAGTTTTTTATTGAGTAATAGTTTTTTCTTAAAAGCTCAAAGATAGAAGCTTCTAAAACCTTCATGTCAAACATATAAATTAACTAAAACAAGAAGTTATATAGGAAAAGATTCTATGACAAGGTGTTTGTAGCTCGAAGCCACAAAGACCGAGCCATCAAAATCTACGAGCTGTTGTCAATAAACTTTAAAAAATATTAGAAAAAACAACACGATAAAAAAATTTATAAAATTGTTTGGTTGATATCCAATCCTTTTAATAATATAGATCACATGTGAATCACACTGAGCAAGTGGACAATAAACAACTGTTGAATTGCCTTTTTCATTTTCTTCACTTTCTTGCATTGCTTTCGAAACACACAGTTCTTGAAATCGATCGGTCTTTCAGTGGCATACAAATACTTTTGATTCTAATAATTTGAAATAGTAACCATGGGTGATGCGGCTATTTCGACCCTGGTGGCGGATGTGATGGGGAAACTAACTTCTGAACTTATTAAAGAGTTTAATCTACTTTGGGGATTTAAGAATGATGCATTGAGTCTAAGATTTCGAGCAGATCCAAGCTGTTCTTCAAGACGTTTAAGAGAAACACAGCAAAGAAGAGGCTGTAAGGTTATGGCTTCGGCGCCTCAGATCTGCATCTTTGGAGGTAGAAAATGTGTTGGACGAGATCTCGACTGAAGCTTTGCTACAACGTCTACGCAAACAAAGAGGCGTCAAATATAGGGTAAGAGCCTTCTTTTCCTCCGATCCTAATCAATTTGTATTCCGTGCTAGGATTGCTCACAAAGTTAAAGCAATGAGAAGAAAACTGGATGCATTGCATCCAAGAGACTTGAGTTGAAGTTGACCCCATCATGTGACATAAGTCATGTAGATGCCGATGTTGTAGGTGAGATGCCAAGTAGGGAAACCAGCTCGCTTATACATGATTCTTCAACCGTCTTCGGAAGATATGAAGAGATTGAAAAGGTAACAGAAACAATATGTAACAAAGATATAGGAAAACAGGAAAATGGTGAGATCGGGTGTATGGTATATGGGGTATGCATGGGAGGTGTAGAAAGACCACTCTAGCTCAGTTAATCTACAATCATGAAAGGGTGAATAAATATTTTGAGTTAAAATGTTGGTTGTATGTCTCTGAAAATTTTCAAGTTCAAGAGATAATAAAAGGAATAATCGAGTCAATAAATGAATGTGAGTGTAAATTAACACGTCTAGATGTGTTGCAAAAGTCCCTCCAAAACAAGTTAAGGAGAGAAATTTTTAGTTGTACTAGATGATGTTTGGATTGAAGATGATGAAAAAGCCAAATGGGATGAGTTAAGTAAGACATTAAGTTGTGGGGCAGAAGAAAGTATTGTTATGATGACAACACGATCCCAGACAACTAGCCGAATGATGGCTAAGGTTCTTGCATTACAACATGAAGTTGGATGTTTATCAGAAAAGGACTCGTGGTCATTATTCAAGAAGCATGCATTTGCACAAGGAAGAATGGGGGATGATATAAGTCAACTAGAGCCTATTGGAAGGGAGATAGTAAATAAATGTAAAGGACTGCCTTTGGCAATAAAGACTTTAGGTAGCTTAATGTGGTCAAATAAAAGTGCAAGCGATTGGCAACTTATGAAAGACAACAACATTTGGGAGTTGGAAAAAACTAAAGTCTTGCCTGCTATTTTGAAGTTAAGCTATGATAACTTGCTTCCACATCTAAAGAGATGTTTTGCTTATTGTTGTATGTTTCTTAAAGGCTATGAATTGACAAAGGATGGACTGATACGGTTGTGGGTGTCAAATGGTTTTATTCCACCCAAAGGAGAAACAAGTTTGTATTTGCTTGGGGAAGAAATTTTCAATTGTTTGGTTTGGAGGTTCTTCTTCCAAGCTGTTAAGGACGACGAGTTCCATGAAGATATATATGTTATACATGATCTGATGCATGACATGGCACGACATGTGATGGGAGATGACTGTTTAGTTATAGAATCTTATGAGACGCTTATGTTGGTTACAGGCCCCCACTCCACACACACTCACACACTCTATCTAGTATTTAATATGAAATATATATGTGAAGGTGGATGACTATCAAATATAAGAGACAGGCGATTTGTAGAAAAGGAAAAGGCTAGATATTTTCATTAACAAATGAAAGAGCTATATATATCCATACACATAAGAAGAACAATAATAAAAAATAGGAATATTCGATCCTAAAAACTAGTTACAAATAAAAACATGTGCTAATAAATAACTCCACGTAAAAGCTCCATGCCTTATGAATTTCACCACATGAAACTATTTTTCCTCCAACTTAACTTATTCGGTCAACACATGGGTATAATCCCATTATTCTAATAAGATTCGGTCAAACAACACTTGACCCGTTAGCTAGACCCAACTAGTGAACCGTTGACCGTGACCCGTGATCCGTGACCAAACCGTTAATCCAACAATCACCCCCTTAATCGGTTGTTTACACCACTCTTTCATGACACCCAATCACCATCTCCTCTATCTCCTCTCGAACCATCTCTGACTTTTACTGGACACCCGACCTCAACCACGGTCACGCCCAAATCCTTCCAATAACTCGACCTATCCTGAACACCCCGGTCTTCACCTCGACCACGTCCAAAGCCGTCTCTGATCGCGATTTCACTATTCTGTCAAACCCTTCCTTGATAAGCACCACTTGCGTATCAACCCCCAACTAGACACGAGCCAACCGATGCACCGTCTTCGAGTCGCTAAACGAATATATCAGCCACACCGCTGTTTCGTTTCTACCGCGCTACACCCGTTGGTTTTTCTGCCATAATAATTCGACGCCTCCTTGCGATTCTTCTCCTAGGCAAGAAAGAGTATCTGACAAATAAAAACACGATCTCTTCTTCGTTCTTCGATCAACAAAACTGGGTTAACAAGCCCGCTGATTTGCCTGAATCATGACTCGTCTCCGCTACCCTTTTTGACCCGCTAGAACCGACCCTTGAAACCCGCCTACATGCGATCACCTAGGTATCTCCGGTCACTGCTGATCTATCACCTCTGATCACTGCACACAAGTAACCTTTGATCGCTGCAGTCCTTTTCTTCCACTTTGATCACAACTAACAGCCACGAGACAAACCAGTGTTCACCCGTCATCCTAACCGGTACTCTCCGCATGACAACGACTGACACGAACACCACAACGTCTCCGTCTTCTGCTGTATAACGATCCCGAACCCTCTTTTACGCCTGCCCTCCACCAACCAACACACCCGCCGGCGGCGTAGGCTTCCCCGTTTCGAGCCCTAGGCTCTGATACCAAATATTGGTTACAGGCCCCCACTCCACACACACTCACACACTCTATCTAGTATGTAATATGAAATATATATGTGGAGGTGGATAACTATCAAATATAAGAGACAGGCGATTTGTAGAAAAGGAAAAGGCTAGATATTTTCATTAACAAATGAGAGAGCTATATATATCCATACACATCAGAAGAACAATAATAAAAAATAGGATTATTCTATCCTAAAAACTAGTTACAAACAAAAACATGTGCTAATAAATAACTCCACGTAAAAGCTTCATGCCTTATGAATTCCACCACATGAAACTATTTTTCCTCCAACTGAACTTATTCGGTCAACACATGGGTATAATCCCATTATTCTAATAAGATTCGGTCAAACAACACTTGACCCGTTAGCTAGACCCAACTAGTGAACCGTTGACGTACCCGTGATCCGTGACCAAACCGATTAATCCAACAGCTTAGAAATCCCAATTAAGGTGCTTCATTTGACCTCATCCGTGACCAAACCGATTACGTTACCGTTTTTTATAAAACGTTACCGCTTGGCGGATTTTCTAGATCCGCCATTGGGATGAACAATAGAAACGGGCAAAATCAATTTTGGGGAATCAATTTGGCCAGAATAGGAAGAAAGAGAAAACTGATCGAGTCAATGATAAGAGTTAAATTATTATAGTTTGGTTTAATCATAACTGCGTAGTTTTGATGGGTTTTGCATACAAGTTAAATGGATAACAGCCCCATATTCACTTTCCTCTTATTAATATCAAATAACTTTTTTTCTTTCAAAAACTAGTTTCGAAACCGCTTCCAAACCCTACGAGGTTCCAATCAGTTACCACTGACGACGGCAACAGTTGGTGGCGACGGTGAAGCCGGTGTTTGGTGGCAGAGGGTGGCAGTGGCCCCGGTGTTTGGTGGTGGAGGGTGGCCACGGCGGTGGGTCGTCGTGGTAGTGGTGGTAATGGCGCCGGTGTTCGGTGGCGGAGGGGGTGGTGGCGACAACGGGGTGGTGGTGGTGGTGGTGGCGCGGGTGTTTGGTGGAAGAGGGCGGTTATGGGGTGGGTGGTGGTTGATTGGCGGTGGCTGGTGGCGATGACGGGCAAAGACGGCATGGTAGGCGGTGGCGCCAGTGGTCGACGGCGTAAGGTGGCGACGGCGGGTGGTGGTGATCGCGGTGGATGGCTAGTGGTGGTGGGGGGTGGTGGCGATCGGCGAAGCATGAGATTTCCGATTGGGGGTTGAAAACGTATATACCCAACAATTTCTATACGAAAACTACATACTCTCCACTATTAAACGAAAAGTTCAGAGGGTCAGCCGCCTCTCCTGCCCCTTGTAACCTGCGCCCCTAGTAGAAGATATTGGTAATGAAGGTGAAAATGGAATGAAATAGAAAAAAAAAACAAAGGGTATGAATGAAAATGAATTTAAGGGAATGAAATACTCTATGCAATGGGTAATTCCACATGAACCGGTTTTGACCATGACCGAAACCGAACCCGGTTTGAAAAAATGCCCGATTCGTACACCTCTAGAGCATGTTAATATGTTATGACTTTCGGAATTAGGGCCTATTGTGCATACCAATCCAAACATAACAAGTGCAGCCCAAGTGGTTTATTTGGCCCATAAAAAGTGTTATGGGCTGGCATTGGTGCCTACTCAAGTTATGCGTGAAATCAACGTATCCGACTCCTAGTGTAGGCTCTCATCTCTAAAACAAAACCCATATTTTTTAAACAAAATATAACTAAATAACATTGTTAAATGTTAATATAATAAGTACGTTTAATATTCTTTTTTTTCCTTTGAATTTTAGAAAGAAAATGAATAATAACATGTCAAGATGATCAATGGACCATTTGATGAAATATAAACATCTCATATTAGATATACATCAAATTGTTCATCTCCTTTTTTGCCTAGGTGATCTTTTTTGCATAATATTGTATTTTACATGGTGTTTGAAAATGCAATTGAGCACCAAATCAAGAGTCTGAAATAGTCTGGAAAACAACGATGAAGCCACAAATTGGAAACACTAGGGAGTACAGTACAAGGCGACTGGTTCTATTGGCAAATCGCTAGCTAATTTTAACTTCGCCCTACACCGTCTCAAGGTAATTCTTATTCAAGTCGCTCTAGTAAAGATCGGTTTAGTTCAAGAATTCCATAAAAGAGTTTTGTTTTAGTTTTTTCAAATACAATTATCTAAAAGATATATACATACATATTAACAATTAGGCCTGTAAACGAACCGAACGAAACACGAACATAGATGTTCGTGTTTGTTCATTTAACTTTAACCGAACACGAACATATAATAGAACACATTTTTTTGTTCGTGTTCGTTCATTATGAAATTGGGCATGTTCGTGTTCATTTATGTTCGTTGGTTTAAAGCCCAAACGAACAGTTCACGAACATAACGAACATAAACAAAGAAAATTTAACTAAACATATTTGAATAAACATAAACAAACAAAATTAGCATGATCGAACAAACAAATCTAATATATTAAAGTTTATCCGAAAACAATCTAAATTAGAGTTCATAGATACGCTAATTAGTTATATTAACATAAGTAGTTAGAAAACCTAATATTTATATAAATCTGACTATTTATGTATTAACTAAAATTTAAACGAACGTTCACGAACATAAACGAATGTTCACGAATATAGATGAACGAACACAAGGTGTGTTCATGTTCGTTCATTTAATTAAATTAAACGAACAAATTTTTTTGTTCGTGTCCGTTCGTTTATTAAATAAACGAAGATAAACGAACTTCCCGCCAAACAAATTCATGAACGTTCGGTTCGTTTACAGGCCTAGGCGCTTATATTAAAGAAGTTTACCCGGTGGCCACCGGCACCGGTTTATACGCTGGGTCTCTTGTAGACGCGGGTTCGAATCCTAGCAACCCCAGGCTTCGCTCCCCTCGAGTTGGCAAGGTATTCACTGCCAGGCAGCGTTGCCGGGTCGCTAGATTGGGAAAGGGGATCCCTTCCGCGGTAGGTACCGTGCATCTACCCTTTTGTTTATATTAAAGAAGTTTAGGACTACCGGATTATAAACTAGCAGCAAAAATGCAAAAGATATTCCAACAGTTTGATTCATCAACTCAATTGCCGGAATTATTCACATTTCGGAGGAGTTAAATTTTTTATGGATGTGACGATGAGATCAAAATAGTTATCATTTGGCGAAGATGATTGGTTGAGGACCAGCAGCTTGCATTTCCTTTATTTTAATAAATTACATTTAAAAACTAAGTTAAAGCTTAGTTTAATAGTTTAGAGATTGCTTATTACTAATGACTTGGCATAAATTCTTTGTGTGTATATTGGTTTAGATATGTCATTTGCATTATTACCAATATTATCTGAAAGAGTCATTTGTTGATTGTGTACTCAGGATCTTTGTTATCGGTTATATTGAATCTCTCATTTGTTAATCTTCAGACTTAGAAATCACACATATATGCTTTTGTTTCTATTGATTTTGAAGTATTAACAATGGGAGATGTGGGTATTTCGGCCCTTGTGAGCGAGGTGGTGGGGAGATTGACTTCTAAAGTCATTAAAGAGTTAGCTCTACTTTGGGGACTCGAGGACGATATTTCGACTCTCCAAGAAGATTTCACTAGCATCCAAGCTGTTCTTGAAGATGCAGAAGAGAAACACATCAAGGAAAAGGCTGTGAAGTTATGGCTTAAGAGTCTCAGATCAGCGTCCTTGGAGGTAGAAAATGTGTTGGATGAGATTTCAACTGAAGCTTTGCTACAACGTCTGCACAAACAAAGAGGCGCCGCATGGAGGGTAAGAGCCTTCTTCTCCTCAGATCATAATAAACTTTTGTTTCGTATTAGAAGTGCTCACAAAGTTAAATACATAAGAAGAAAACTCGATGCCATTGCATCCAAGAGATTTGAGTTGAAATTGACCCCATCAAGTGACATAAGACATTTAGATGTGGGATTTAAAGGTGTGATGCCGCATAGGGAAACCAGCTCGCTTATACATTCTTCACTTGTCTTCGGAAGAAATGACGAGATGGAGTTAGCAATTGAAAAGATATGTAATAAAGATATAGGAAAATACGACAATAGTGAGATTCGAGTGTATGGTATATGGGGTATGGGAGGTGTGGGAAAAACTACTCTAGCTCAACTAATCTATAACCATGAAAGGGTGAAGCAATATTTCGAATTAAAATGTTGGGTTTACGTTTCCGTGAACTTCCAAGTTAAAGAGATAATAAAAGGAATCATTGCGTCCATAGATAAATGTGAGTGCACACTTACACATCTGGATGTGTTACAAGAGTCACTTCAAAACAAGTTAAGAGGAAAGAAATTTTTAATTGTACTAGATGATGTTTGGATTGAAGAAGATGAAAAGGCCAAGTGGGACGAGGTAAGCAAAACATTAAGTTGCGGGGCTGAAGAGAGTACTGTTGTGATGACAACACGATACGATACAACTAGTCGAATGACAGCTAAAGTTCGCGAGTTACAACATGAACTTGGATGTTTATCAGAAGAGTACTCATGGTTATTATTCAAGAAGTTTGCATTTGCAGAAGGAAGAGAGGGGGACGACATAAGTAAGCTAGAGCCTATCGGAAGAGAGATGGTTGAGAAATGTAAAGGATTGCCTTTAGCAGTGAAGACCTTGGGCAGCTTAATGTGGTCGAAAAGAAGTACAAGTGATTGGCAACGTGTGAAATGCAATATTATATGGGAGTTGCAAGAAAGTAAGGTCTTGCCTGCTTTGAAGTTAAGTTATGACAATTTGCTTCCACATTTAAAGAGATGTTTTGCTTATTGTTGTATGTTTCCTAAAGGCTATTATATGGAAAAGGATGTTGTGATTCAATCATGGGTTGCTAACGATTTCATTCCACCTAGAGGAGACATAGATTTGTATGTGCTTGGAGAAGAAATTTTTAATTTTTTGGTTTGGAGATCCTTCTTCCAGGTGGATAAGAACTACAATAAAAATTTAAAATGCATGATCTGATGCATGACATGGCACAACATGTAATGGGAGATGACTTTCTAGTTATAGAGTCTGGTAAGGAGATTATAATCCCAAATGAGGCCCTTCATTTGAGCTCATCTTGTCCATATTATCGCTTTTCGCCCAAGATTTAGAAAAGTTAAGATCATTAAGGTCAATATTTATGTTCGGAGATAAGTATGAACCTAGTGCTACATTTATGCCAATATCCAATTTTGGAGATAAGTATGAATGTAGCAATACTCAACTTTTCAACCACATGTATATGAGGGTATTATACTTGTCTGGTATTAAGTTAATTACACTACCTGAATCAATTTGCAAACTGAAACACCTAAAATACTTGAACTTATCATACTCAAGTATAGCATATTTACCTGAGTCCATTGTTTATCTCCAAAATTTGAAAGTGTTGATATTGCGATCCTGTAGGAAACTGTATTGCTTACCTAAAGGATTGAGATACATGACTAATCTAGAACGTTTGGACATCGATTATTGTGATTTACTCACGCGTTTACCAATTGGAATCAAAGAATTGACTAGTCTCCGAATATTTCCGCGGTTTCCTGTTGGTTATAAGTGTGGGGCCAAACTAGGAGAGTTAGGGGAACTAAATCTTCTTGAAGGGGAGTTAGAGATATCACAACTCGTAAATGTTGGAGTTTCTAGTGAGGCAAAGAGTGCCAACCTCAAATGCAAAAGAAATTTGTTGGTTTTAAAATTAAATTGGTTTGACCTTTTTAGGAAAGAAAGTAGACAAGAAATGTTTGCATATGAAGAGGTTCTCGAAGGACTAGAACCAAACCCGAGTCTCAAAAAAATGATAATAAGTAAATACATGGGAAATAATATATCTCCAAAATGGATGGTCAATTTAAGGAATTTGGTTGAAATTCAATTTTTCTGGTGCATGAATTGTGAGCATATTCCATCACTTGGGAGATTACCTAATCTCAAGGTCATTAAGTTGAGCTTCATGCATTCTTTGAAGTGTTTCCACGATGATGAAATAAACATGTTTACCTGTTTAGAGGAACTAGACATTGGTTGTTGTCCGAATTTGGTTTCCTTACCATGTAACCTTCCAAGACTCGAGGTTTTAAAACTAGAACGTTGTGGGGGATTAATTTCTTTACCGGGCTACCTTCCAAATATTACAAAGTTGAAATTGTCATATTGTGATGGATTAGTTTCTCTACCGGACGAGATTAAAAGTTTCAAGTATCTTAATGAACTTGAGATAAATAGATGTAAACATCTAAGTAAAAGGTGTGAAAAGGAGAATGGTGTAGACTGGCATAAAATTTCTCACATACCTAAATTTAAATCTTATTCCTCAGGTAACATTAGTTTTTTTGTCCTTTTTTCTTCTGATTATTTTCGTATTGCAAAATACTCACTTTCTTCATCAAAACAGTATTGGACTTTTCTTAATTCAGATAACGAAAGATTAAAGGATGAATGCTAGAAGACTTAATGTTGTTGAATATAGCTAACAGAAGTTCATCAAACCATTTTTCAATTTGGGTACTCTAAACACAAGGTAATCCTTGGTGTGTAGTTTTTATGTTTCTGTTTACTTTTCTTGTATTGGTATCATTATATGGATTTTCTTCGGTTGTTGTTTCCTTGTATACTAATTATCAATTTCTAAGTTCTATCTTCTATCATTTCTCCATTTCGATTATATTATTACGATGCCTCTAGTAATAATTATACATGGATTCATCTATTATTTCCAAACTATACAAAAAGAATGATGTAGGTGTTGAGATATTGGGGTATGTAATAAATTCAAATTGTGATGTTTTTGGTGTGGTGTCAGTGTTTAAATTTCAAAGTGTGGTTCAAGATTTGTAACAGAAGGAGATTTGTGATGTTCATTTCTGCCTTTCTACATTATTGCATTTGGGCCTACGGCATTCTGGGAAGCGTTCATGAATTGTTCAATAAAAAAATGTATATAATCGTTCATTTTATAAACGACCAAATGGAAAACATTTACGGTTCTCTTTATTCATTTACGTTCATAGTTTATAGTTTATGTTCATTCATTTACATCCATTCGTTTATGTACTTTTTCATATATATGTAAATGTATTGTTTAGTTATTACTTATCATTTCCGGATAATACATGGATGATGGTGATTTGTTAATGATGTTGATCATAGATTGAATATGGTGATTTGAACATGTGATATACCTATGAAATTTTGGAAGTCTGTATTCACTTAATTTATGAATCACCTGATAATAGCTAGACATTAATCCGGATGTTGTTGTTTACTTATAGAATGATGTGTATTGTTGAATCATTTTATGTTATGGTGAGGTTATTTTAAGACTTTAATTTGCATTTGATGTTATCTATTAGTTTTATTATGAATGGTTAAATTTCATTAAAAAAAAGAAGAAACAGGATCAACAAGGAAATAAATCCCCATACAGAGACACCACAACTATAGTTTACATGTTTTACATCATTTTTACACCACGTTGACCATTTAACTAATTCAGTTTCCCTATGTTCTTAATCCACAAAGTGGATATGACTTTAATCTCATCCAAGATCTTCCTTGTGCACATCTCCTTGTCAAATGCTTTGACATTACATGCCCACTAAATACACCATATAGAAAAAACCACATGGCATCACTTCTTTTGGGTTTTATATGGCCTATCTTTTCTATGAACACTCTTAAATCGACCACCTTCGACCACAAAAACCCGAGATTTTTTAACACAATCCAATTTGCCTTCATATGTCATGGGCTACCTCATAGATAGAGTCTAGAGAGAAGACACTTTACCATCATATCATGTCTCCTGAGAACCTATATCATCACGACATCACATACTTAGAACGTAATCCATATAACATTGTTAAAATATATACTTCAATCTTGTTATCCAACTTTTTAATGTATTTACTTTATATTCTATTATTGTTCTTGTAGGTGGGCTTTATAAGTATTCATGCAGAGTTGTAGATGGGTTTGTGTTGCTGGGATCCTTGGGCTTGTCTTAACAAGCTTGGGTAATCGGATTCTTTGATCCGAATCTTTTTTTTTTTGGAGATTGGAACTTGTAGTTAGGTTTTCTTTGCAATAAAAATCGTACCATTCAAATTCTTGACAAATATATTCGATATTTAGTTGATTTTTGTTATTTATTTTAAACTTTCAATTTTATTAAGTTGTCGTATTTATAAAACTTATTGCAAGTATAATAATAATAATAATAATAATAATAATAATAATAATAATAATAATAATAATAATAATAATAATAATAATTGTACAAATATATACTAGGACCAAATGACCAAATTTTTTTTGAACGGCAAATTTAGATCACTGACGAACCACTTGAGTATTATCGTGCCACCAGCGGAACCACCCGATCATATCCATCTCCACTTAAGCATAATGACTATACACCAATTCAGGAGGTAACCAAATAAATATGGGAAAACCACCCAGGTGGAAATCGAACCCATGACCTATTAGTCCTAAAGCCTTATCCCACCACCAAGATACCACTACGCTATAAAACCATGGGCAACCAAATGACCAATTAATAATTTAATATTCGCTGTGTGTATGTCCTTACCTATTGGTTTAGATAATTGCCCCACAATTTGGAATATTGGAAATGAATAATCTCACCTAACTCTATTTGACCGATAATAATCCCAAGTCATTTATTGGAAATTAATAATCTGAACTGGTCATTTTTTTGTAAAATAGTCCGGCGTTAAAATAACCTAATGGAGTTCAGTTTTTTTTCCGAATTACAAACCAATGTTTTAGAGCTTTTGATCAGAATGAGTATACGAGTCGATTCATGTAAAACTTGCCTTGAAATTGTGCTCGAAATGTCTTGATTTTTGTTAATTGAAAGTTTAAACACCCGAATTGAAGCACCGTTTTTGTGGGTTGGGGCAGTTTTTCGAGGTAAGTTTTACATCAATCGACCCGTATCCTCGTTCTGATTAAAAGCCCTAAAACATTGGTTGTAATTTGAAAAAAAAACTTAACTCCGTTAAGCTATTTTAACGACAGACTATTTTACAAAAATAATTGACCAGTTCGGATTATTAATTTCCAATAAATGACTTGGGATTATTATCGGCCAAATAGAGTTAGATGGGATTATTTATTTCCAATTTGCCTCACAATTTTGACTACCTATTGAAAGGTCAAACCCACCGGCTGTCATAGTGTAGCCACTATCTTCTATTTTATTTTTAAACTCATTTTTGCCCTGCCCGCATTACAGGGCACTAAGCCGAATAATCATCTCTTATAACAAGTACATCTGTGTTTCGGTTACTTGTACATACTAATAACACGATTTTAAAAAAAATATATTGAGTCAACCAATTAAAACAAAACACTATCATATTTTTGCTAAAAAAACTAAAACGATGGAAAAACTACCGCCTGGCACGAACACAAATTACACGAGCCAACCAATTAAAACAAAACAATACCATAATTTTGTCAAAAAAACACTAAAATGATGGTATGTCTATAATTTTACCCTGAGGGCAAAATCATAATTTGACACGAAAATAAAAGAAACACAATGGAAAAACTATAAATTTGAGCTGAAGGCAAAATCGTAATTTGGTTAGAAGAAGAAAAAACAAAACAACTGAATTTAAACGAGATAAAATTGTAATTCGGCTTGACCAATAGAAAAGTGTCAGATAACTGTCACTCCCCTTCCACTCCCCTTGATCAATCATTTAATTATCTAACTAATCAACATTAAACATATTAAATATCTCCTCTACTCGAGAGTTAGTTTAAAACTCAAATAAAGCTAAAAAGGTGATGTAAATTTTAACCAAAAAGCAAGTGCCAAAAGTGAAAAATCATACCCGACCATCACTATCAAATTTGAATAATTCAACGACCAAAACTGGTTTCCTTGCAATAAAATCTACCACATATTAAAGTTTAGCTACAAGGGATTGGAAACTAACACCTTTTCAAAACTCCACTTTCTTTTCAAATCTTTTGATTAGTTAAACTATTTACAACAAATATACAAAATAATTGTCAAGTTATAAAGTTTGCTATGATTGATTTTATCTTTTGAAATGTTTGGTTGAAAAGATGTCGGAGTGAACCGACAATTTACTACTACTTAGAATGGTTCGTTAATTATGATTGCGAAAACTTAAACAAGTGATTGAAAACAATAATTTCGAAGAAGGTTCACACCCGGTTCGAAGTTTCAAGTCCTAGGGTTCCTACACGCTTTAGACTTAATTTAGTTGCACTTGATTATCAAAGGGTTTAGAGTTACGTGGCTTAGGTGCCCATAGCTATCAATGTCACAAAGATTGGACAAAAGTGCACTTCGTTACCAAGAACATCTAAACACTAACCTATAACAAAGCATGATTGCACATATTCATTTTACAAAATCAAATTTCATAACTCACTCGACAATTCATAAATACAATACAAATGCAAGGCAATTGGTATAAGTTTCAAATGGTTAAACACAACCAGTCAAAAATTAAATCATAAAAGAAAATGTTGAAACCCTAGAAATCTTACAAAATCTACACTGGGGTGAAACTCGAGAGGATTGGCCGCTCGCTGAAAGATTCGAAAACGAACCTTTGTTGCGAAGAACGAGCCATTCGAATCTTGAAATCTTGATAATCTTGATGGTTCTTATGACTGGGGAATGATTAAAGAGTCATTAGGATCATGAAGAATGATTGAGAATGAGGTCTTAGTCTCTGGAATTCGAATTAGGGTGTACTCCCTTTTTCTCTCCCCCCATAACTGAAATTATCCCAAAAATCTCGTTTTTACAATTCAGCTCATGCATAGTAGAGAATGCGTCAATTTCTGGCTTTCTAAAACCTTTAATTTTGATTCGTCTCATCAAACTACCCTGAATGCATATATTATAAGTTCTAAAACTAATTTTCTAGCCCAAGATAAGCCTAAATGAAGTTTGGATTGTTTCTAGCACATGGTTCAGCTCAGTTTTGCCTTTTTCGCATTTTCTTCAATTCGTTTTCCCTAACATCCGTCCAAAGCTTCAGTAAATCTCCAAAATGCACCTTAAACCCGTCAATTCCTGCAAAACACAAACCATATCAAAGTAGTGTATTCTAAAAATTAACTTCGTGTAATTAACCGAAACTAAACCATTAAGCTATCGAATTTTACCAACCCATCACCTACCACCATCGCACCAACTAACAACCTCCATCTCCACCGTAAACCTCCACCTTCAAAACCCCCAACCTTCAAGCATCTCAACCGTAAACCTCCACCCTCAAAGCCCCCAACCTGCAACCACCAACTACTACAAACCTCCACCCACCACAAACTATTTCGCTCTAAGTCGACACCAAATCCAACCGGAGATGCATCTGAAGTGTGATGTTCGGTTTGGTTCGGCATGAGTTTGGTTCTGATTTGAGGAATTTGTTTACGGTTGAAGATGGTGGTTGTACAAAGGGTTGAAGAAGGTGGTTGTGCGGCGGAGGTTTTCAGTAGTAGGTGGTTGTAGGTTTAGGGATGAATCTGAGATCAGTGGGAAGAACTAGAGGATACATAGCAATTGTAATGGTGGTGGTTTATGGTGGTTAGCAAATGTGATAGTTGTGGTGGAGATGGCAATGGTAGGTGGTGGTTGTGGTACGTGGAGATGACTACGGTGTCGGTGGAGATGGCGGTGGTGTGGCGGTGTAGATGGCAGTAGTGGTGGTGGCTGATGGTGGTGGAGGTGAGGTAGTTATGAGAGTGCCAAATCATTATCCACGTCAGCAAATAATAAAGTTGTGTGCCACGTCAGCGTCCAAGTCAGCAAAAACTAACTGGGTTATAACCCAACTAGAAAAGGATCGATGGGGCCAAAATCCTAAAAATTGAGATTGTCAGAGAGAATTTTTAAAGTTGTGATTATTACCGACCAACTAGTATTAACTTGTGTGAATTCGAATCTGGCTTGGCATATCAAGATTAATTTGTTTGAATTGGAAACTGGCTTATTCAATGGTCTGCTTATCATGTATAGTAAGAGGGCAATGACCAGGGATATATACCCAAGTCTGTGTGGTATTAATGAGTCAAACTTCTCATATTTAGTACCAGGTCATGGTTACCGTCTTTTGTATACAAGTCAGAATGAGCTACATTATTGAACAGGTCAAACTTATCAATTTTAATAACCAGGTCAAACTCATCATTTTTAGTGAACCAGAACAAATTTATATTTTTAGTAAACGGTCAAAGTTATAATTATAATGAACATTTTGGTTAAGTTTAGTTTATTATTTTATGAAACTTGAACTGAAACTGGCATAAAACTAGTTTATGCTGATCAAAGAGCATACGTAACTCTGCCTGCAACTTATTGCTAAAGACCTTAACTTAAATATATAATAAACTTTTCTATCTATTTCAAAACATACTTTTCTCTAAACTTTGTTACTTTTTTAAATATCTCATACCAGAAACACCTCCTTATGGGTGGCGTAAAGGTGGCAATGGCATTTGGTTATTCACCGGCGTGGCTGGCAATTGTGTTAGTGGTGTGATGTGGCGCGAGTTGATTGATGGTTTGCGTTAAAAGGTTTATAATTGGTAAGGTCTTTTTTTGTTTTTTAAACACTAACAAAAAAGGCGGGGGCCTTTCCACGCCCAACACCACACTATGCTTTTTTTTAACCACGCTTTCTTGTTGACATGGCTGCCACATGATGCTTAGTGCCTCCCCCCCACCCCTCACCCCACTCTGTATAGCCTAAATATAAACATTACTTTACTTTTTATATATTTTTCTCCGTTATTAAGATGTCAACGTGATAGTGTTTTTGTTGTTTCCACCATTATTTTCTCTACATTACCTATAACTACAAATAGAAGGAGGGGGAATAGTGCAAGGCAGCTGTCTAGCACCCCCTCATTAGCCGTTACCTTTTCTATTTACCTTTTAAACCTTTAGATTCGATAATATTTGTGTTCAGCCCCTTTGTTCCGAAAAAAGTTTTCTATTTATTCGTTAGCTTTTTCATATACGTGTTTAGTCTCTCTGCTTTAACTTTAGTAGTATACATGTTTAGTCTCTTTACTATTATTATTTTTAGTAATCGATTGTCGCTTTTTGTATTTTTCTTTTAAACCTTCAACTTCACTAATATAGATGTTTAGCCCCTCTGTTTTTAGAGAAAAAAATTATTCTTTTTGTTGGTTAACTTTGTTTACATGCGTGTTTAAACTACATGGAGGGGAATAGTGCCAGGCTGCTTGGGGCTTCCCCATTGGTCCAACCATATTACGATTTTATCCCATTTAAATTTAAAGTTTTGCCATTGGTTTTTTTCTTTTCTCCCAACCAAATTACGATTTTTCCCATATTTCAAATTTACAATTTTGCTATTGTTTTTTCGTGTCAAATTACGATTTTTCCCTAGTCTAAAATTGCAGTTATGCCATTTTTTTACAAAAGTATAGCAGTTTTGTTTTTAATTAGTTGACTCGATATATTTTTTTATTGAGAACGATTAGTATATACAAGTAACCGAAATATAGATGTAACTGTTATGAGAAGGAAATATTCGGCTTAATGCCACGTAATGCGAGCGGAGCAAAAACTAGTTAGATAGTATAAAGGCTTTACATTTGCCATTCCAGCTATAGCTGGATGGTAGAGGCTCTTGCCCCTAAAAAGAAGACTAGGTTTTAAATCCTGACATAATATGTGATTTATTATTATTGGTATAGTTTAAAAGTAGGAGTAATGTAACGTGACATTAAAAAAATAAAGGCTTTACATTTCAGTGTAAATAAATGCTAGAGAAGACTTCATTTGTAACCTTAACCAAGAAGCAAGGCCAAAAGTCATACCTATTGAAAAGTCATACCTGCCAACTACCATAGCCATTGAAAAATATCTTTTATTTTATTTTTAAATGTGGCGCAGGAAAAAAAGAATTCAAGAAAAAGAAAAAAAAAAGTCATATTAATTATTTTCTTTTTAACGATCAGTGGGAGCAATTACAGGGCTCTAAATAATTATAAATTATATGAGCCAATGAGGTGGTGGTGGAGTGGTAAAGAAGAGACTTGGTGTTCTAAGAGACTCAAGTTTGATTCCTGCTCTCCCCACTATTTTCTGCGGCATCTGGTGATGATGTGAGACTAGGTGAATAGGTGGAGATCGCTAGTTCGATCCTTGAACTGAGCGGGTTTTATCTCACCGCACTGTCGTGCCTTTGGGCGAGTGTTCACAGGCTTCGGTCCTAGGTGAGGGATTTCTCCGGTTCGGATACGAGTGTATACCGATGTGGTGAATTTCGCCAATAGCTCATTTGAAAGATGGCTTTAAAAAAATATAAACTGTACGACTGTTTGTAACATATTATTATTGACAAGTCATTAAATTATCAACTAATCATCATTAAATATATTAAATATCTCCTCTACTCTAGAGTTAGTTAAAATTTAAAACAAATAAAACTAAGGTGATGTAAATTTTAACCAAAGAGCAAGGGCCAAAAGTGAAAAATCATACCCACCGTCACTATCAAATTTGAATAATTCAACGACCATAATTGTTTTCCTTGCAATAGCATATACCACATATTAACGTTCAACAAGAGCCAAGAGGAATATTGCAAACCAACGCCTTTTCAAAATCTCCACTTTCTTGCTTTGGTTTTGAAACATACAGTTCTTGGTTTCACATTTATACTTTTGATTCTAAATTTCTAATCATGGGAGATGGAGCAGCTTCGGCCCTTGTAAACGATGTGTTGGGGAGACTGAATTCTGTCGATATCCAAGAGTTCGGTCTACTTTGGGGGTTCACGGAGGATGTTTTGGCTCTCAAGGATGATTTCGACCGGATCGAAGTTGTTCTTCAAGATGCAGAAGAGAAACATGTCAAGGAGAAGGCTGTAGGGCTATGGCTCAAGAGTCTCATATCAGCATCCTTGGAGGTAGAAAATGTGTTGGACGAGATCTCGACTGAAGCTTTGCTACAACGTCTAGACAAAGAAAGAGGTGTCATATATAGTGTAAGCGCCTTCTTCTCCTTTGATCATAATCCACTTATGTTCCAAGTTAGGATTTGTTACAAAGTTAAAGCCATAAGAACAAAATTGGATGCCATTGCATCCAAGATATTTGAGTTAAAGTTGACCCCTTTAGGTGCCATAAGTTATGTAGATGTGGGAATTGAAGGTGGGATGCCAGATAGGGAAACTAGCTCGATTATACATTCTTCAATTATCGTTGGAAGAACTAATGATACGAATATGGTAATTGACAAGATATGTAACAAAGATATTGGAAAATATAATAATGATGAGATTCGAGTGTATTGTATATGGGGTATGGGAGGTGTTGGAAAGACTACTCTAGCTCATTTAGTCTATAACCATGAAAGTGTGAATCAATATTTCAAGTTAAAATTTTGGATATCTCTCTCAAAAAAGTTCCATGTTGAGGAGATAATAAAAGGAATCATTGAATCCATAGATAAACGTAAGTGTGGACTTCCACAGCTAGATATGTTGCAAGAGTCCCTTCAGAGCAAGTTAAGGAGTAAGAAATTTTTAATTGTACTAGATGATGTTTGGATCGAAGACGGTGAAAAGACCCAGTGGGACCAATTAACTGAAACATTAAGTTGTGGCGCAAAAGGGAGTATTGTTGTGATCACAACACAATCCCAGACAACTTGTCGAATGATAACTAAGGTCCCTGAGTTAGAACATAAATTGGGATGTTTATCAGAGGAGATCTCATGGTTATTATTCAAAAAGCTTGCATTTGCAGAAGGAAGGAAGGGGGATGACATAAGCGAGCTAGAGCCAATTGGAAGAGAAATAGTTGAGAAATGTGAAGGATTGCCTTTGGCGGTGAAGACTTTGGGTGGCTTAATGTGGTCGAAAAGGAGTGCAGGCGATTGGCGACGTGTGACAGACAACAACATATGGGAGTTGCAAGAAAATAACATCTTCCCTGCTTTGAATTTATGCTATGATGACTTGCTCCCACATGTAAAGAGATGTTTTGTTTATTGTTGTTTGTTTCCTAAAGGCCACAATATGGAAAAGGATGTACTGATTCCATTGTGGATGTCAAACGGTCTTATTCCACCTAGAGGAGAAATAGACTTATATGCGCTTGGGGAAGAAATTCTTAATTGTTTAGTTTGGAAGTCCTTCATTACTAAGATCAAGGTATTATCGGGTGATAGATATACAATTCATGATCTTATGCATGACATGGCAAAACATGTGATGGGAGATGATTGTTAAGTTATAGAGCCATACAAGGAGGTTGTAATCCCAAATGAGTCCCTTCATTTGAGTTCCTCAAGTCCAGATTTCAGTTTTCACTCGAGGATTTAGGGAATTTAACATCATTAAGGTCAATATTCATGTACGGAAAGATGAATGAAGGTAGCATTAGCCAAATTTTCAACCACGTCTACCTGAGGGTATTACACTTGTCTGGTATTTGGTTAAAGACATTGCCTGAATCAATTTGCAAACTCAAATATCTGAAAACTTGAATTTATCACATTCAACTATAGAAGATTTACCTGACTCAATTATTTATCTCCAAAACTTGCAAGTGTTGCTTTTGTATTCTTGTCAGAAACTACGTAAATTGCCTGAATCAATTTGTGAACTCAAACATTTGAAATACTTGAATTTATCACATTCAAGTATAGAAGTATTACCCGAGTCAATAATATATCTACAAAACTTGCAAGTGTTGCAATTACCAATAGGAATCAATGAACTAACTAGTCTTCGAATACTTTCGATGTTTCCTATTATTAACAAAAGTGGGGCCAAAATAGGGGAATTAGGGAATTTAAATCTTCTTGAGGGAGAATTGGGGATGCTATTACTTGAGAATGTTGGAGGTTTAAGTGAGGCAAAGAGTGCCAATCTCAAATCCAAAAGAAACTTGCAAGTTTTGATGTTACGTTGGTCGGGTATTCGTAACTGGGATACGAGAGGAAATATGAGAATTGCACATGATGAAGAGGTTCTCGAGGGATTAGAACCAAATATGAGTCTCAAGGAATTGAAAATATATTTCTACATGGGAAAAACTATTTCTCCAAGTTGGATGAACGGTTTAAGGAATTTAGTTGAAATTAGTTTTTATTATTGTAAGAACTGTGAGCATATTCCATCAATAGGGAGATTACCTAATCTTAGGGTAATTCACTTGTCGATAATGGATTCTCTGAAGTGTTTCTATGATAATGAGGAAAACATTTCAGAAGACACCAACAATATGTTTCAGTGTTTACAAAAACTAGACATTTATAATTGTCCCAATTTGGTTTCCTTGCCAAGTAACCTTCCAAAACTCGAGGCGTTAAGATTAGTAGAGTGTGACAAATTACTTTCTTTGCCAGAGGAGATTCAAAGTTTTAAGGATCTGAATAAACTGGTGATAATCAACTGTAAAGTTCTAAGTAAAAGATGTGAAAAGGATATCGGTGCAGATTGGTCTAAAATTTCTCACATTCCGTGTATCAGAAGTGACTCTCCAAGGTAACCTTAATTTTCTCTTACTTTCTTTATTGCAACTTCATAACTTTGTTTCATTATGCATGATTTGCTACCAAAATGGTGTTTGAATATTGCTAACAAAAGTTCATTAAATCTATCTCTTATTAGTTTCATTTGAAGCCGGAGACAAGATTGGCGAATTATGGTTTCAACAGCAAGCTAAATCAAATCATGGTTTCATTGAATTTGTTTCGTTTACTTTGTTTGTTTACATAAAATATTCTGGTTTTGTTTTGAAGCTTCCCTATTAAAAAACATGTCATATTTCTTTAGTTTCAAATTATGCAATATATGTATTGGATTGTAAAGTACTCTCATTCACCTAATAAACAAATTTCTTGCTAGCTGTTTAATGAGATCATATAAAAGCAAAGTTTCAGGGAATCAATAAATTGATGACAAATCTATAATTTATCATCATACCTCTATTTGATGAAATTAACACATCTGATTTGGTCTAAAACTATAGAAACTACAGGAATTTCAACAGGATAACAGCCCTTTAAATGTTAACAATGAAATATGAAACCCAAAAACTTCAAATTGAATCCTTAAACAGTATAAGATTTATGTATCAATTAATTGGTGGAGTTCTTGGTGTGAAGGAGGTCAACAGTAGGTCTGTACCATAAACTATTTTTCGAATGGTCACAATAATACACTATTAAAAGAGATTTTATATCGAGCCAGGTCGACGAGACTTTTTTTACTGGGTTGGGCGCTTGTAGTGTTACTCTTAACGAAATTTCCGAATTTTTTTTAGCTTAAAACATTGGATTTTGAGAGTTCAGCCCCCCTGATTTAGATTTTCATAGTGCCCCTGATTTTTCGTTCATGCTCCGGCAGTTGCTGAGGTCATCAAATACAAAACTTATATTGAAATATCCAAATGAACCCAAGCTAAAAAGTCCAAGTCAGCCCAAACAGTTTATATTTAGAGAGTAGGCTAAAAAAATAAGAATTGGGCTTGTTCATCATGGATGATTATGGACTGCTAAATCTGAAAGTTCAAATTATTGTTTCTAAAATTGGACTTATCGATATACATATGAAAAAGGATTTTAGATTAATATTAGTAATAAGTGAACTTGAATGAATATTTAATAAACACAAATGAACGAGTATAAATGTCATAACAAACGTTCACGAATATGAATGAATGACGAGACCGTTTAAAACAATATTGGAAGCTGGAAGACGCGAGCCGCGGCTGGAAGGTGCTGAGCCCTGGCTGAGGAGAAGTTGAGTCACAGCAGGAGTTTACTGATGTGAAATTGGTCTATGTGATTCAGAAAATGGTCCGTATTAATAAATAGTACAAATGTTGTTTTGTTAATTCATACCGTGTGTCCTTGCTTTGTATTATTCATGGATTTTACTTTTATTTCTTGGAATATACTGAAAAAAAAAGTTCAAAATTATGTAATAATAGAACATTTCTAATTGGAACAAATAGTTAACATTTTTTGGGCTTATTGAAGTGAAACCGGCCCATGTTTGTCACTGAGATGGAATGTATTAATTACTAGTGTTACAAATAATTAACACTTTTTACTAATTAGAGCATGTGTAGTGGTAAGGCCTTAGGTAGAGGTGCACAAAAAAAACCGTATGCCGAACCGGAACCGTTAAAAAAACCTGAAACTGGTTTTTTTAATATCAGGGTACTTTGTACCCGAAACCGAAACCGACCCTACCCGTAGGGTATAGATCGGGTATGCATTTCGATCTCAATACCTGGAACAATACCCGAAACCGGACAAGAACCAGAACCGGAACCGATTATACCCGGCTATATCCGATACATGATTCTCATACCTTTCTTTTAAATTTATGTTAGTGCATTTATTTTAGTTTTATTACATTATACAATGCATATTTAATAATAATAAACAAAAATACGAGAAATAGGGTAATATAAGACAATAGAGTATTAAAAATCCGAAAATATAGAGCTAAAATAGCGGAAATAGGGTATAAAAAAACCCCGAAAATAGGGTATTTTAATAACCGGTTTCTTAAGAACCGGAACTGAACCCTACCCGGAACCGGGCACATAGGGTATGATTTTTTGGTCAAATAACCGGAACCGGAACCGAACCGGTTATAGCAATAACCGGTTCCAACCTGAAAATGAGAAACCGAAACCGGTTCCATAACCGAAACCGGTTATTAAGAATACCCGATTTGTGCACCTCTAGCCTTAGGGTTTTGTAACAAGTGACGAAATATGTAAGAAAGTGGGTTATATAACTTAAGTGTGTAGTGGAAAGGAGTTATAATTATAGATATATATGTATGTATATATATACATATATATGTGTGTGAGAGAGAGAAATAAAAAGTTTACGGCGTTATGCATATCACGCCATGCTCCATAATCCCCCCCACCCCCAATAACGTCGGGCGGGCCGGTGTTTTCGGGCGTCATAGGGCGCTATGGGTGATGGTGGTACCATATAAGCTGCGACTTAGACCATCAGTAATCATTAATGCCCCTAAATGGTATTTTCTGTCACATCAACATCATAACGCCTCTTTAAAAATTGTGTAATAGTTAACGTTCCTTAATGTCCTTTTCAATCATTATTTTCCATGTTATTTTCTCTCCGTTTGACGTTATCCTATAAATGTCTCTCCCTCTTCATGCCCCTATAATACATAAGAGAGTGGTGCTAAGAGCGTTATCAAGCCCTGCATGCCCCTATAATACCCCACTACACATGACCTTAAGAAACAATGTCAACAACAAACAATGTGGAAATTCTAAAAAAACAATCTGAATCATTTAGTTAGTATTTAAACTTGAATGAAAATGCATAATTATAAAAGTTTAAATGATTTATCTCTGTAATTTTTTTTAAACTAACATCGTCCTTTCAAAATTAAAACAAAAGTCGAGATGATTACAGACTAATGGTAGGTAGACGGGATACAAGTTGCGCCGCTTTCCCCTTCTGAATAGCAAACCCTACCATGCTAAACACGAAATTTTGCCCCTTAACATGCGTGGTATTACCACTTACCATCTGCTGAACCCGCTTGAGGAACCGCACTGCGTCAGGGGCGAGAACGCCAAATGTATCGAAAGCGAACGCGACGAACACGTGTTGATTCTCGGTGCGAGCTTTTTCGTGCTTAGCTACTTTGCCCACCTCTGCCTTGGTTATCGTCTGTCCCACCACAAACCCGTGGTCCTTAGCCCAGCAAGGAGAGACACACCTGTCAAATCGACGCACGCGTGTTTCCCTCCTTCCCATCAAAAAACAAAAATGTCAGCGGGCCGTATGGAAAGATCTCCCTTCTAATGGATCGAACAAGAAGTTCACCGGGGCTTCCTTTTTTGCCGAGATCCCGGCCCGCTTAAGGACATCATGAAGCATATCTCAAACTAAATAATGTCGATATTTAAAGTCCGGTAATTCTTTGCAATGGATTGCATGCTCCCAAAAGAATCCAAGCAAGCCTTTCGACATACATTAAGGATAACCCGGTATTCCACAGCCGAAAACATTGCCCTAAACCTTCAATGGAAACAACATACAGGAAATCTTAAGCATGGGGAGATTGCAAACACTCAAACACGGCTCGTTGCCGCGGGGACAAGGCAAACTTCTCTTCAACTGTCTTGACGATTTCACCATATAAGGCATTCACCAGAATTTTCTGGGATTTAAGAGGGGCGCTGTCTTTAATGTAGAAACCGCCAATCTCAAGATCGGGAAGAGAACTATGTAGAGTGTCCAATGCACACCTGTATTCAGAGTCTAACAACCCACCACAACATTCACGAAGGATGTGGTCTTGAAAAACCCACGATTGGGCCCTTGAAGCCACAAAAGCGTAGGAAGAGGCATCCTCAAGTGACCAAATCCCAAGACCCCCAAAACGGGTCGGGAGGGAAGCTAACCTCCAATGAAGGTCCCCGAAAAAGGGACCCCCACAAACAACAATGTCCTCAATCGCATCCCATTATCAAAAACAGATACAACTCCCCCGACATAAGAAGGCTGACACGTCCTGAGCCCAAAAAACAGTTTAGCAACCCCCATGCACGAACGAAGTAGGAGGAGTTCGCTATGAGGGTCTCGAAGATGTTTGAGGCATCCCATTAGCTCAACCGCACATTTGGTCTTTGAGTGCCAAACCACTAATAAAACTCCCCATCTCTACTGACAGCACCACCAAAGAGTTTCACACCATGCACCGGCCTACCAATCTTCCGCGGAAATAAACCCTCTTGGGTCTTCACCCCGTCACATGTAGGCCAAAAAACTTCAGTTTTTTTTATGAGTTAAGTGCCATTACGTCCTTGTGGTTTGTCCAGTTTTGCCATTTCGATCCAATTTTCAAATTTGCGCCATTTTCCTCCCCGACGTACTTGAAACGTGCCATTTCAATCCAAAAAATAAACCCCAGTTAAAAATTCAGTTAACTCAGGGGTAAATAGGTCATTTTACACAAGTTTTTTTATTTTTCAGTTTTTTAAACTTATAATTATTACACCACAAACTCTTCACCCTACACCGCTGTTCGTCGACCACCCACACCACTATTCGTCTCGTCGACCACCCCACAGCACCGCCGGCGAACACCACCAGCCGCTGCCACCATCCTCCCCCACCTATTCTAAGCACCTGCAACCCCCACCTACCCCAACCCTCCTTCACAGCCTTCTCTTCTTCATGTTTCGGATCACCGGCAACATATTTAGCTGGCAATCCTTAAGTAGATAGGGTATTTCCAACGATATCTAAACCACATCTTTTGACGATATCTAAACCATACCACCACAGATCTAGTATTTTTGATGGATTACCATGTTGAAGGGTGGTGACGGTTGTGCTCCTTTGGCAGCCGAAGTTGCAGGTGGCAGAGCTCCTTATTTGACGGGCAATGATGAATAATTTTTTGAGTGGATGTGTGTGAAATAGTGAATGACAATGGTGATGGTCGATATTCCACGAACTCCCGGTGATGTGTTATGTTCTGCATGGCAGAGGACAGTGAAAATGGGGGAAGGTGACGGTGTGGTGGATGGTCGTCGGTGATGGGGGTTTCCGGTGGTCGGCTGATTGTGGATTTCCGGAAGTGCTGGTTACTTGTGGTGGATGGCGGTGTATGGTAGTGTGGGTTCTCCGGTGGTGACGAAACTAGTGACGATGAATGTTACAGTGGTGGAGGGTGGTTGTGCAATGACGGGGTTAGGGTTACTGTGTAATTGATGGTAGAGGGTGAGGGTGAGGTGGAGATGGTGAAGGGTGGTGCGATGTGGTGGTTTTGGTGGGTGGTTATATTTTCAGTAGAGTGAGAAAGGGGAATAAGAGGGGTGACATTGTGATGATGGAGGGTTGGGTTGTGTTAAAGTGCGATTTAAAAATGATAAATTAAAAGAAAATATGAAATGACATTTTTATCCTTTATTAAACAAAAGTTTTTAACTAGGTTTGTTTTTTGGATTGAAATGGCATGTTTCAAGTACGCCACGGAGGAAATGGCGCAAATTTGAAAATTGGATCGAAATGGCAAAACTGGACAAACCACAGGGACGTAAATGGCACTTAACTCTTTTTTGATGTTGAGAAGGAGGCCCAAGGAGGGGCCCTCCACTCTGATAATGTCTAAAGCCTTGGCAACCTGAGTAACATCTCCAATAATGGTCCCATCATCCAGGTACCAGGCGTGAAAAAGAAGCTTGCAATGATCTCTGATTCGAATGACAAGGGGATGTAAAACAAGGGCAAAAAGGAGAGACCCTAAGGGATCCCCCTGCTGAACCCCCTGTAGAAGACCAAATATTACCATTTCCCACATAAAGCCTAGTTGGTTACCCTTATAAAAAATCAACCCAAGCAGAGATAGATGGACACATTTTCGTAATGTATATATTCTATATAAATTCATTTCATTTACATTATCATGATTATATCTTAACAGTCAAGAATCTTAAACGAATACACAAATAAATGAATATTTCATATTTGTTCTTTCAGTTCACATTATTTTTTGGCATTGTGTTGAATTTCTAAGAATCATATCCAAAATTCTAAAACACATTACAAAAAGACGATCTAGTAGTATTTTTTGAGAAATTACTTCTTCCTATAAAACTAAACTCATCATATAAAACAATTATTGATAAGAGTAATAAGATGTTAAAATATGAAACTTGAGTTTATACAATTTGTTGCCTGTAGTGTGGGCCTTGTTTCTTACTAGAATAAAATCAGCATCATCCTCAAGGACAAGGACCCTACCATGCATACATATAATGCAACACAAGAACCTCCAAAAAGTTTACATTCTTCATGTATTCTTCACGACTTCACTCGTACCAAGGGCGGACCTAGGGGTATTTGGGGTTTTCAGGAACCCCCTCGATTTTGAAAAAAAAAAAAGTGGAAACCCTTGTATGATCCGAAAAAAAATAGTGAGAATCTAATAAAAGGAACCCCCTGAAAAAATTCATGGATCCGCCACTTACTCGTACCCTATAAGCAACTAAAACATTTGATACGAAGCCTTAAAGACCTCATCCCTACATCATATAAACAGGGGCGCAGCTTAAGAGGGGCCGAGGGGGGCGCCCGACCCCCGAACTTTTCGCTCCTAGTGTTATATATGTAGTTTTCGTATAGATTTTTTTAGGTATATATGTTTTCGACCCCCCTTTCTATACAAATTTTTGGGTATATATGTTTTCGACCCCCCGTCTTCATTGTCAAGCTTCGCCACTGCATATAAAACAGATTAAGCCAATGCATGGTTGATAACCAAGAAACAGGTCACTAGAATTTGTCCGATATTTTCTACAAAAACAAAGTTTATTTTAAGAAAAACATGAGTTGCACCCGGTAGTTGTAGTTGCTACTTGCTAGTACGTAGAGTAAGAAAAAAAAACTTAATGATAATCTGCTACCAATAAGTTCTGGTTCAGCCAACACGAATACGAAACCTCAATGGACTGATCATTTGTAGCCCTAAAGGTAATTTTGTAATAATATAAGTATATATAATGTGTTGCATTTGGGTCATGTATATTATATGTACATATATTGCAAGCATATAAATACATGTGAGTACGTTGTCTTTATTTGGATTTGGAATCATCGGATGCAAATTGTCTCAGACAATACGAATTTTCAGAAGTCCAAGAATGAAAGTGATATATTGTTTTGTCTATCTATGAATTAAGATATGCATGGATGGGAATGGAAGAAAGACAGTTTTTTGTGTAGTGTGTGGACCTTTTCATTCAAATCTCTAAAAGACAAACACTCTGCTAGGTTCCTTCAATTTCACAACCAAATTTGGGTATCCAAATGTTTAACGAATTCGTTACTTTGGAACCGTTTTCGTTCAATAACGATGTTGTTTTTTACATTGTTTGATCTAGTTCAAAACATGAACATGCTAGGGTTCATTGCTTGTCAATGGCGGATCTAGAAATTCCTTATATGGGCACCGTTTTAAAAACAATGGTTAACGAAATAGAAAAAACGTCAATTTTTTTCCAAAATTTACACTACCGTCTAAGCATCAAGGGGTAGCGGGGGCTACCTCTATTTACAAGCTATATCCGCCCATGTCGCTTGTAATGAAAATATTCCACAAGTCCTAAAAATATTACTTAACTAGCTATCAAGTAATCTTCAAAACATTTTTGAACATAAGAAAAGGATAAACCATATGTTATTAAGTAATCTTAAACATCTTCAAAACAACTTTGAACATAATTACAAAAGGATAAACCATATATATGTTATTAAGCATTTCCAAACACCACATATATAGGAATGGGATTTTTACAAAATAAGATGTACAACTTTTTACAAGAATGTTATTTTGACACTCCTTAATTATGTAAGATAATTTTACTGCTATGCAGATGGGATTAAAATAAGTGTATGGCAAATTAATTTCATGATTTACACTAGTAATATATCTATGACTTTTACTCTTGAGAGCATTGGTGTTTTAATTTGTGTACTCATCGCCCTGCTTTCTATATATTAAACTTGGTCTATAGTTTATTCGAGCGCCTAATTGTATATTAATTTAGGGACTACATATACGCACACCTTCATGTCTATTTGCACACCGACCTATACGCATCATATAGGCCTATAAGATGCGTATAGGGTTTTTGTTGACTCCCGCACGAGACCATTTGGTCAAATCTAGGATCGTGTCAAATCAGTCACACATCCTGTACAAAGGGACTATACGAGGCTTATATACGTCGCTTATAAGGCCTGTGTGGATAGTTTTAGCCTTAATTTATTATCTTTTAAAATGGATTTTGCTTAAAACGACATATGCATCATACTTTTTTTTTTCCTGCGATGTATTTTTTTTTAATAGAAGGTGATTTGTATAGAACAAAACTTAGCTTGTATGCAATTTGTAATTGGTAAAACAGTAAATAATAAGTTATATAAGTCTAAAATATATTAATTTTATACAATAGAGGTCAAATTATAATCTGTAACCGGTGGCGAGAAGCGAAAACAAGAAGCATATTGTACTGAAACAAATTAAGGGGTGCAGTGAATATATCTAAATTGCATGGAAAAATGTCATGCATGGGATTCCACTGATTACTACAACTGCATGCCATGTCACATGCACATACCATCTCCATCAGGCCCATCACTCCTGCTCTTTTCACTCTCACCTTCTATATACTGTAATATTAACCAGGAATATAAATACAATATTAATATTTTAAAGTTGTAAAAGAATAAAGGTTGTTTTTGGAAAGATTTACTTTTTAGTTTTAAGCTCATGTGTGCTTAATGGATATGGGTAATATTATATTTTTTTCATATTTATATGTATAAAAAGATATTTTATATGGATAATATTATGTTTTTTTCATATTTATATGTATAAAAAATATTTTATATAGGGTTTTCTAATTAAAAAATGAAAAAGTAAAGAAATATGCAAAGTGAACAAAATTCCCATGAGTTAGCTAAGTTTTTTTGGATGAGGTTAGTTGGTAGGACGAAATGACAAAAAAGTGGAAACCTCAAAGACATAGGAGAGAAAAAAACTCATTGGACTAAAGTAGCGTATTAAATCAAAATTCAGGGAGCATTTTGAGTCAAAACTCAAGGACTAAAATGGCATTTTACTATATATTAGGGTATGTGTAGTGGTCAAGCTCCATAAGAAAGTTATGTAATGTGGCAAGCGGCAAAATGTGTAAGAGAGAGTAGGGTTATATAACTTGAGTGTGTGTGGTGGAAAGAAAGTTATATAACCCTTTTAATTATACATACATATGTATGTAAATATATATGTGTAAGTGGGGGAGAAAGGGACATATTTCGCCGGAAGTGGGGAAGAAGGGGCATAGCGCCTTTAGAGGTGGTGTAGCTGGGCGCCCTATGGCGTTTTAAAGTGTGTGGGAGGCGTGGGCGCTACATACAATTAACCCCACTACGGATGGACTTAGAGAACAAGCCCACTGCCTGTATTTTTTATACTAATTGACAGTTTCATGTATATATTTTACTTCTTAGCCTACCAAAACAATATGAATTTTACCACGTGTGTAGGATCGCTATATATTCATAATACTATATGATGATCGTGAACTCTAAATACGACACGAATAAGTCTAGCTTTCCTTTTAATGTTGTTTATACTCTTTTATTTTAATTCATACGACTACTATCTTTCTATTGAATAAACATATAGTCTTTGGTGATTCTCCAATTGTTATTACTGATATAAGTAATACCCAACAAACTTTCTCATAAACTTTTCTCAGGTTAAACGTAGTGGGGCGCCATCTCTCACTATAAAGCCCCATAGCGCCCCTGAACATCATTACAAGAGGCGTTATAGGGGGTTGAAATCTTGTCAGCGCTATGTTCATCGCTGCGTGAAGGATTTGCAAACCTTTCCCTCCACTCACACACACATATATACATACATATGTATATATAATTGAAGGGATTATTAATTAATAGGGTAATGATGATGTAGGGACTTTATGACTACCAGCTCTAGTGTTATAACACTCCATAAAGCCCTTGTGTGACATGGAACGACACATATCGCATAACACTCACAAAAAGGCTTTATAACTACACATGGCCTCATACAACTCATATATCCATTTAAAATCATCTTTATATATTTAATTTACGAATCTAATACTTAAATAAGAAAACGAAAAGATGGTTTTATAATTCCAATATTGTCAGAAATTTTCAACGTTAGGGTTCGTGAATTAATGGGTCGCCACAAATGTTACATGCATGCGATAGTAGTTTTTTTCCATATACACACTACACAACATAAAACCTTTCACATTGCTTTTCAGAAATGAATAATATAGCATTTACTTTTTGCAGGGAGATTAATTGTAAGAAGTTGGCAAAAGGATATCTTCAACATTTAAAGGAATCGTAAAATAATTTTCTTAGGCAATAAAAACTGATCGATGGGACATTAGTCAAACCTGAATTAAATTACCCTTTCTTTCGTTTTGGATAGACATAATATCTTTTTTTCTTTGAACGACCAACATAACCTTTTATTTATATAAAACAACTAATAAAAAGTTAGAAGGCATCATTTGTGGATAAACATAATATCAACTTGAGTTTATGATAAAAGAAGAATTTCATTATTCTCGCATCTTTAAATCTTATTTTCACAACACTTTTTACTCTATGTCTCTCTCTGTATATATATATATCTATGTATGTATAAAGATAAAGAGGAGGGGTATGTGAATGTTAACTAACTCCCTAAAAGAAGAAAAATAGATAATAGGGTTTCCACACATAGCTATAAGAGTGAATTTTAATTTTATAAGTGCAATTTGCCTCCCTGAGATTTGGTCTAGATTGTCCTCTGATTCCCTCTTTTCTAGTTTTTGCCCTCTGAAACCTGGACGTGGGTATTTCATTACCAGATTTCTCAACAGTTAGTCAACTATCAATTTGATTGTTAATTTTAGGGGTAAGGATGTGATTGCACCCACGAATCTTATTGACCATACCTTATATCTCCCTTATCTTCTCCCCTTCACTCTTTGACACCCTCAACCAAGACACACAAAGTCATCTACTTCCTCTTCACTGCGTTCACACACATCACCAGATTCAATGGAGTTCAATGCACAAATGGAGAATAAATCGATCATAGGTACGATTATAAACCTCTATTTCACTTTCTTGTACTGAATCATGCCGTTCACACACAATCTAAGCTTTGTTTCACTGTTGTGGGTACAATGTTGCCTGGTTACACTTGTTGGAGACCTAGAACCACCTCACGGTGGTGCGGGTGACGGTTGTTTTTGTGTCGTCTTCCCGCTATCACCACCGCAATGTCATCACCACCACCATCCACGGTCTACCCTCAACGCCACCATCACAGAACCTACTTCACGAAGACTAAAGTGGTTGTGTTATGTTCTTTTGATTATGCTTAAGTATTAGGTACTCTGTTCTTTTTATCATGCTTATGTATTAGGTACTAAGGTTTGATATGTATAATTATGGTTAAGTATTGGTACAATGTGGTTTGATTGCACTTTTATTATGTATAATTATGCAAGTAACTCTGTTTCATCATATTTATTTATTATCTAGGTATCATATAATTAAATCTTGTATAATGTGGTTCTGTTAGGTATTGGTACTATGTTGTTTTGTTCTATAGTGCATGATTGTATAATTAAAGCTTGTTCTATTGTGTTGTTTTTGTTATGTCTGTAATTAAAATTAGGTGGTAGTATGCAGTTTGTTTTGGGGTCACTTGATAACTTTTCAATGGCAAGTATGGCACAGTCACACATTATTCTATTGACGGGGATCACTTGATGAAGATCAATTGTAGTATGCAGTTTGTTTAGTGGTAAATTATTTTGTTCTGTTCATGCAGTTTGTTCAGTTGGAAATTGTTATGTTCTGTTCGTGCAGCTTGTTAGTTTTTTTTGTTGATAAGGATCAATTGTAGTATGCAGTTTGTTTTGTGCCTAATTGGTAGGTAATGATCAATTTGTTTGGAGCCTGATCGGTAGATGAGGATAAATTGTTTTGGTACCTAATGTTGCATATGAGGATCACTGTGTTGATGGTGATGATCGAATTTTGTTGTTGTTGTGATGATGATGATGATGATGATGATGATAATGATGATTAACTGGTAAGTCCATGGTTGTAGGAATCATTTGGCATATGGTAGTGGTCATGGCACAAGCACAATCGGCAGGTTAGTATAGTGCAGGTGGAGATTCATTTTGCAGGTGGACTTATAAAAGTCAAAATTTAGAATCCGTTTAGTTATAAAAGTCATACTGGGTGTTTTTTGGAGGGAGTAGCATATTGTAACAGTGTACAAACCACTGGGTTGATATAGCAATAGTAAAGGGGTAAGATTGTCTTTTTACATGGGTCTACAACTGCTAATAACATTGTTAGGGCACGTGGCAATGAATTACCCGCATCATAGAAAAAATGGAAGAAAGGAAGTTAGAGGGCAATTTGGACCAAAATTTAGGGAGACAAATCATATTTTACTCTTTTATAAGTATGATAATAAGAAAACCATATTTCTTCAATTACATTATAAGTAATTCAACCTTTTTAGTTAGAGTAAATACTATTTTTGTCTCTTTTAACCCTTCTAGTCTAAAAAGAAATCTTTTAACATATTAAACCTTAATGTTGCATTTTATAATGGTTTAGCCCCTAGTAATAACATTAATATTTTTCTCACATTAATTGTTAGGGTAATTTGGTCCTTTACACCTTAAGGGTTATTTATGTAAATTACAAAGTTCTTTTAATATTTAAGAGACTATTTATGTAATTGCTTAAGTTTTTTTTGTTATTTCTTTCTTTTCATGATTATTATTTAATAAAGTATGTTTTAAATATACAAATAATACAAATTTTCTTTAATCGTTTGTTTTTTTATAAACGTCGTTTTAAAATCATATGTTTTTAAACTTTTTTTCAACCATCCACCTTTTTTAAATCATTTGTTTTTAAACCGTTTGATTTTTTAAATCATTCTTTGTTTAAGTCGTTCGTTTTTTAAATTGTTTTTAAGTAGTTCATTTTTTACCACTTCTTATAAAATTCTTGGTGAGTTAAGAAAACCAAGGAAACTTAATTGGGTGGACACAAAACATGTCACGTGTTACACTTTTTGGCAGTCACTTTCATCTGACATTGTTACATTTTTCCTGTCAAATGAGAGTCGATAGGGAATGTGTTACAATTTTCAGCGTTACATTTTATTAAACTTCGTTTGTTACATTTTTATGAGTTTTGATAGCAGTTCTTCATATTATTACCATTTAACTTCACCTGTTATAATTTTTTTTAAATACACGAAGTTTTTTAGTTTGTAGTGCACGTAACAATGCGTAACATTTTTGTGCATATTTCACTAGAATCTGTTGAACTTTTGTGAGAGAGAAGGTAGAACATGTTACATTTTCACCTGATATATTTTTTTAACTTCACCTTTTTTGTGGGTTTTGATATTAGATTTTTAGGAGTAAGTTTCATTTATATTTATATATATATATATATATATATATATAATATATAATAGAGGCCTTAGACTGTAAGGCCTTGGTCTTAACATCTACATCTTTATTTTTAATTTTTTAGTTGTTAGTTTAATAGTCATATATAATAAGATAAATTATAGTGAATTAGTGATTAAAAAGAGACCTGAAGGTGGAGTGGGCGCCCCCTTCATGTGCCCTAACCCTCCAATCTTGTATAAACACATCAAAATTAAACTAAACTACCCTAACACCACTAAATCATTGGCAGCACTCCTTTCATCTACTTTATAATCAAAGGTCTCACTCATTTACTCTATTCACCAATCATCCACATAGTTTTCATAAACTTTCAGGAGTTCCTCTCCCCTCAAACTCAACCCGCCCAAAGTACCCTAGGGATGGCGACAACGTACCCGCTTAGTTTAACTACTCTAGATCTCTTACCCGTATGGCGTCCCTTCCACCCGTATAAAATTATTAATTGATAGCTGAAATGACTTTTTTTTGTTTTACTATTTTATGTAATAAGGCATTTCACTAATAAAGATTAATACAAATATATAACTCCAGTGATAAATATTCACGTAGTTGACTAAAAATCCCTAATAATGAATCCAAACAATGTCGTGAGCATGCCATTACCGTAATTACTCTTTCATATTTATCTTTTACACTAATTACAGTTTAAATATAAATTTCATTTCCTACGGTATAGAAATAAGCGTGCTAAATCTTTATATAATTTCTATCTCTATCCTTATCCTTATATCTTCTTTATCTCTATTTCTATACCTAATGATAAAAATCTTAGGAGACACATTACACTGTTTTAGGCAACCTTAATTTTTGTTTTTCTGTCTAAACCGTATGTCCATTTTTAAACGCGAATCCTTACTCATTTCAAATTTACACAATTTTCTTTTCAATATTACACTTAATATATTTCTTATTTCATTTTCATTATTTAAACTATACCATCTTATAATAAACTTTAACTGACCTTTATTACATTTCTGTTTTTCCATATTTAAGAATTATGATTCTCATTGTTTCCACTTTTGCCTTAATTCAAATCATGTAAGATCATGCGTACTCGTTACCGTTTTGGGCGTTTTGAGGCCCAAAAACGCCCCGAACCACACCAAACACGGCCCCCTAGGGCGTTTTTTTTTTCGCAAAACAATGTTGGGGCGTCCAATTTTTCACGCCAAATGGGGCAAATTTTGACCAATCACAAGTGTCCAACACCTGATGGGGCATCCTTTCTTTTATTTAATTCCTTTATACCACAATATTCACATTCCTACTACACCCATTTTAGAAAAACGCCTCATTGCTGATTGGGAAGTCACATGGCGCACAACGCCCAAAGGTGGGACATTATTCACCCCAACGACTACGCATGGTCTAAGATACGAGATTTTAACCTAGTTAATCATAGGCCCTCACTATGCCCACATCCTTATATTTTATTTTCACACTCTTTTTCACTCTATCTATATATATAGAGAGAGAGAAAAATAGAGAGAAAGAATGTGTGAATATATCATATTATAATAAATACCGTAATAATAAAAGAGTGAGATAATATGACTTTAGTGTAAATATATTAGATTATAATAAAGAAAAAACACAATTAAAAGTGTAAAACTGATCTGATCGAACTTAGGGGGTGAATAGGCTTTCTCTTCAGTCTGTTGATATGGAGTGACGTAAGCAAACCAGTACTTGCAGCGGGGGGGTAAAGAGTTACTATCATTGGCTTTACTAAACTAGGGTACAGAGATCTTTCAGTGGACACGCTTCCACAGAATTCCCTCTTTCGCTCTTCACAATCACATGTATGGTGTCCTTGTACGGACCAGTCTATGTTCATACTTTTCATCATCTCGATTTTTTTTTTCCATTCACCCTTAAATCTTGATTTATTTATTTATTAACATTTATAATTGTTTTGTTAAAGAGTTTGTATTTTATTAGGCTGAAAAAATAATAAAGTTATCTATGTCAATTTATTATTTTACAACCATTCTCATACGCAAATTCTTTCCTGCAGTAAATATTTTCACCTACAACACACCTCCTTTTACATCATCTTCAATTATTATGTTTTCTCTTCTTGATAACCACGTATTCAAATTTAATGTAAATAAATCGTCATTATTTAATCACCTCATTTTGTAAAGTTATTTGCTATATTTTTAGTGCAATAATATGAAAATTAGTTTAAATTGTATGTACTTTTTGTTACTATTGTTATCTTATTATGGTTTAAAATGTATGTACCTTTTATTACTAACGCCTATTAAAACTTATTGGCATAAAATGTATGAAAATTAGTTTTCGAACGAAATTGGTATGTTTCAAAAATGTTAGGAACGAAAATGATATACATTTGAAATTGGACTTAGAATGACATAATTGGACAAACCACATGAATGAAAATGGCAGTTAACTGGTTATTATACTTCATCTAGGTTCAATTCTTCATTAATATTGTATTAACTAGAACATCAACCCGTCCAACATTTTGGTAGGCGTTGCCCCTTGCCAAAGGCAAGATCTCTACGAGCGTTGGGGCACATTTTCACCATCTCCAACTTGATTTTTAGACCTCTTGTCCTTGCCTTTCACCAACTCTTTTCATTTTATGCTTTGAAGAGCAAAGTTTCCAATGTCTGTGTGGCTGAGCTTTGCCCCCTTACCCACACACCGTATAATTTAAGTGCTTTTGCAAAGAATGTGTATATGGGAGCCCTCCGATTTATTAGATGGTCACTATTTGTATTTGTAATCATATGTAGTACAACTGGATATGTAGTATAATTGGATGGACATCATAGTTTTTCATATATAGGGTGTGTGTATACACGTTCACGATTCTAGAAACAAGTATGTAATATTAGAATTGCATAATTAATATAATTTTAAAAAAATTAAACGTCTAACTTACACACTCTCTAAATCTCTAAATATAATCCTAATCTACACCAATTTCCAACATGATCCTAGAACTCGCAGGAGTCGTAACACTTGCGAATGAGCACTTTTACTACACATCCCAAACGCCACTATGCTACAAGCCTTTTGTTAAATATTGTTTAAATAGGTAATTGTTATTATATTCCATTTTTCGTATATACTATTTTTAGGAAAAAAAAACCATATTAGATAGACATTAATTTTGATAGTGATTTTAAAATGATAATGACAAAGAAGATAAAGAGCATGAATCTTATCCTTAGCATCGAATCTCAACTAACACAAAAATACTTTTGTTTACAATTCAAGATAATAAATAAAAGTAAATTTGGATGAAGATATAATGATAACCCATCTTTGGTTGGTTGTTTTGGTGCTTCATAGACTCTTGGAATCCAACCTTTGTTTCTTTCACAAAAGTAGCATCCATCATTTGTTAAAGTTATATTCTTAATAAGATCTTAAAAAAGGTTCTATTTGGACTTATTTGGATATTATGTTTAATCACTTTTATATTTTATTAAACAGTTACTTTTTTGATTAAGTTGTAATACAAAATCCAACTTTAATGTATCATTTTCCATCGTAGATAGAAGAGGTAGTGATCTACATTCTATTAATGTGTACCCTTTTTTTTATTTGTGTTCAAGTCCACTCAACATTCTTAGTTCAATGCTCCAAATCTATTAAGATTTGACACTAAAATGGCTTTAGGGGCAGTTCATTAGGGGTAATATTCTTCGCCAAGTCGTCTACATATTTCTTTTAAGTCCCGGTTTCGCAAAGGTGAGCGACTCATAGTTGTTAAAATGTTTATGGCAATAAAACACCAACTGCTTTGTTGGATAAGGTAAACTCAATCATGCTTGATGATTTTTCTTTTTTCCATGTTCAGTACTTGTCTTTCTTGTGGATTTTGATTTTTCAAATAGTGCGCCTAAGGTCCTGCATATGGATTCAAATATCCGATGGCGCCCCGTTTCGGCTCTAAGTGCTTTAGTTGTATGATGTGGATGTGTGGATGTGGATGTGGGTGGGGATTAAACGATCACTTCCATGTTTCTATACTTATATTAATAGTGCGCCTAAGGTCCTGCATATGGATTCAAATATCCGATGGAGCCCCATTTCGGCTCTAAGTGCCTTAGTAGGATGATGTGGATGTGGGCGGGGCTTAACCAATCACTTCTAGGATTCTACACTTAATATTAACAGTGCGCCTAAGGTCCTGCATATGGATTCAAATATCTGATGGAGCCCCATTTCGGCTCTAAGCGCCTTAGTGGGATGATGTGGATGTGGGTGGGGCTTAACCGATCACTTCTAGGTTTCTACACTTAATATTGCGTAAGTTTAACAGTAACGGGTGTTCACGATAACAAAAAAGAGGTAATACTAGTATGCATGATTAGTAATGAGGTAATTTGTGTATGTTGTGTTTTCCTGCTTTATAAGAACTAACATACTCAAACTCTCTTAAAACATTTTAAATAAAAACTCTTAACTCGTCGTCGTGGCCACGGTGGCGATGTTGACCATCACCAAACCCACCATCTTTTTCGATTGTGTCTCGGAATCCTTCGGAACTTCAGTATCATTGTTTTCATGAGTTGACTGTAGTATCAGAGGCTGTATCATCAATGGATAGATTAGCAATTTCAGCACCCATAGGGAATTCGGAGCCGTCATCTCCATTAACATATGGTGCATCTCCATTAATTGACGGTGCTGGTGATGCTTCTGGTGTTGCTGCAACAGATGAAGGTGATGACTTCGAGTCATCTGTAGATTGCAAAAGGCTCCAGTGCATAGTTTTATTAAAATTGAGGTTTTTTTTTTCATTTTTAATTTTTAGTGAGGTTCATTGTTTTTGATAAATTTGGTGTTGGGTTTTGTTAAAGATTTGATTCAGATTGTGAAAGATTATATATTTAATGATGGTTACGGTGAAGGTGGTTTATTGGCAGAGGGAAGGTGGTGGTGGTGGTGAATGGTGGAGATGGTGGTGGGTGGTTAAAGTGGGGAAGATGAAGTGGGAGGGTTTGGTGGTTGTCCCACATAAATATAAATATTAATTACATTTTTTAACTTTTTAGTTATTAATTTAACAGTAAGGGTATTTAGGTCATTTTACATCTACTTAACTGAGAAAACTAACCTCCATCCATGTCAAGGACTATCCGAGAACAAATTTGCCAAAGTTAGGAACTATAGCTGTAATTTTGAAAATGTAAGGACTAAAGGTGAAATCTGGACAAACCACACGGAATATCCGAGCACTTTTCTCTAAATAATAAAGAATACTAACTTGAAGCACAACTTAAGTAACTAATTTATATCGTAAGAAACTTTTACCAAGTAAGCTTACAACTTACAAGCTCAGCTTCAACATTATAAACGACGGAAAAATTGTTTGAATGCGTGAACATATAAAATACAACCAAAAGCCATGCCCTAAAAGGAATAAAAGAACTTCAAGAGTGAATTACAAAACTTGTCAATGTACAATTTAACCCCACCACCCAGAACATCAGAAATTTTGAACCTAAATGACAGTGTTGTTTTGCAAGCATTTGAACTAGAAAATTAACAACCCCCTCATCACCCCACTTCCCACCCAAAAAAGTACAATAATGCCACTACACCATCTAAATAAAAATAAAAACCCTATTTATCTCTTATTTCTTTTATCGACCATTACATGACTTTAACCTAAACCCGTGCTTAGAATTGCTTGTCAGGGGCAACCATTGATCCGTAATGTCTTTCGCAATCTTAAGTGCATCACATGTTGTACCAAGGAGACCTCTTCGGATAAACCCAACCGTGTATAACCCGTTCTCCCCTTTCCATCCATTTGGGAAAGGTGTTTCCGGCATTCCATCATCAGTGAAAAAATCACTTCCCTGAAACACATTAAATATAAATATTTGTTATACCAAGGGTTTGTATTTTTTATACAAAATCAATGGTTGAGTATGTTTAAGTTGGGAGTTTATAGATTTTTTTTTTTCATTTTATAAATATATAATGATACACTTATTTGAAGTATGTGGGCCATACTCAATGACAAGACTCATTATGAAGGACAAAATAATGAGATCATAATATGCACAACACATTTCAATTCCGATTCTCTCTCTAGATAACTGCAGCAACAGAATATCTTATATGGTGTAACATTATTCCAGAAATAAATTTGCTATAACCAGAACATTTTTCTTATTGTGATTCATACAATATGCATCTAAAGGTGTACATTACTCATGATTTAGAAACTTAGTTTTGTCATTTGTAAACTTGTTAAACTCATTTTATAAGCAAATTCATAAAATAGAAGAAATATAAGCATGGGAATACTTGTTGATAGTAACACATCATAAAATGACAACAAAAATGTTAAGAGATTGAGAACCCTCCAAACAAGTGCCATCAGTTTTTCACTTTTTTGGTTACTAAAAACCATTTTGTAGGCTTCTGTGTAAGGCTTAGAAAGTGATGTGAGATAGAGAATAAGATAAAATTCTGTAAAAATATATTATAAATAAGTTTGATTTTTTTTCTATAATAATATATAACTATCATAGAAAAAATAGAAAGTGTCTATTTTTTAGGGTGTTCACAGTTCGATTTTCTATGGTTTTACAATTTCAAACCGAACGATAAACAATGTTATCATACCTTGAGCCAAATGGCACATTGCTCTTGTATCCTGTTGCCAAAACAATAGAATCAAATGCAATTTCTTGTCCATCCATAAATCTTGCTCCATTTCTAGTGAGTTCTCTCACTCCTTGCTCCACCACCTACAAACATTCCAATAAATCTCAAAAAATAAAACACTTGTCTTCTACAACACATTAACCCATGTGTCAGGGAATCTTTCGATAGTTACCTTGATGTTACCAGATTTGATAAGGGACAAGGCACCAGTGTCAATCACCGGTGTCTTTCCAGTGGCATTTTTAAGCTCAATAGGGCCGGTTTTCGGCCGCTTAAGCCCTAGTTTATCTGTGTTTCCAAGTGTTAAACTAGCCATAAACAAGATTAATCTGCCCACCACTCTAAGTGGTAGCCATTTGAGAAGTGTCATAGCTATTCCAAATGTTGTGAATCCAAACATCTCTCTAGGTAGAACATGAACCTATATTTGCATCAAAACAAACAAGCAAATGTCACATAAAAGTCAACCAAGTCAACATAATTTAAAAAATCTTGATGACCATCCAATATACAAGTTTTAAAGCAAGTGGTATGACTACTATTTTTTTCAAGAAACACTTTATTTGACAAAAAGATGAAATACCCAAATGGAAAAAAGTAAACTTTGAATGTTATAACATAAAAAGAAAGAATTCAGGAAACACCCACATGAGAAAAAATCAAAAAAATCTTGATAGTATCAAAACTAAGGTGATCTTGTGATTTCAACTATTAGTGTACATTCTATAACATTTTTTATAAAATAAAAAAAGACCCATTCCAAAAAGTGAACTAAAAGTCTAAACTCCAGAAGGCAAACTTGATTGATTTTGACATATAAAATTACAACAACAATAATTCACTAATAATCACCCCCCTCCACACACACACAACACCTTAACACACACACACTGAAAAGATCATAATAATAATAATAATGGTGATGATAATGATGATGAACTTACAGAGTTTCTAACAACCATAAAAGGACTTGCATTGTAACGGCAAAGGTCCAACTAACCTCCATACCAGAATTCCCACACCCAACAACCAAAACCCTTTGATCTTTAAACTCACAACCACTTTTGTACTCACTTGTATGCTTCACCACCCCTTCAAACTTTTCAACCCCTTGAATCTCCGGCACCACCGCCTCCGCATTCTCTCCGGTCGCCACCACTAACCACCGTGACACATACACACAATCTTGTGTACTCACTCTCCACACACCATTTTCACCATCAAACTCAGCCTTTTCCACCAACTGGTTAAACTTTGGGACAATATTAAAGTGTTTTGCATAAGATACCATGTAAGAAACAAACTGGTTTTTTGAAGGGTATTTTGGGAAATTCTTTGGGTACCCAAACAATGGAAGCTCACAAAAATGTTTAGGGAGATGAAGCTTTAACCGATCATAGGTTTTGTGTTGCCATAAAGATGCAATGCAGTCACTTCTTTCAAGAACAAGTGATGGGATTCCATTTTCTTGAAGACAAGCTGCCACAGCTATACCAGAAGGGCCAGTACCCACAATAATAGGCCCATCAAATTTTATAAAAATCTTGGGTCTTTTTCACAAGAATCCATTAAAGATTTATCAAGAAAGATAAAAAGATCAAAACCCACAACAGAAATGTAAGGAGATTGAAAAATGAGTAAGAAATGAAGGGTCTTTGAAAATCTTGAAAAATACTCTGTTTTTTTTCAAGAATGCTCTGTTTTTTTTTTCAAGAAATGCTCTGTTTTTGTTGTGGTTTGGTTTAAAGATTTATCAAGAAAGATAAAAAGATCAAAACCCACAATAGAAATTCAAGAAAATTGAAGAATGGGTAAGAAATGAAGGATCTTTTGAAAATCTTGAAAAATACTCTGTTTTTTTTTTCAAGAAATGCTCTGTTTTTTGTTGTGTTTTAGTTTAGAAACCAAGAGTTTAAAAGGGTGTTTGAGTGAATTGAAATGTGGGTTTTTTTGGGTTTCTGAGGGTATTTAAATGTAGAGAGAGATGGAGATGGAGGCGTGTAGGGTTAAGGAAAGGATTTGGTTCACTTTCTCAAGGCTTGTTTGTTCTGAGGAGTTGAAGTGAAGTGAAGGGGCAAAGTGAAAGGGGAGAAAGGAGGGAAAAACTATAAATACATTTATGTGGATGAGTGAGTGAGTGACTCTGTGTTTTACTGTGTAGTGGGGTTGAATTTAGAGGGTTATAGGTGGGGTCAAGAAGTCAGTCATCAACTCTGCTTGTTAATTTTTCTTTTCTTAATTTTAATTGATTTTTTTTAGGTTATAGGAATCTAAAAAATTTATATGCGGATCTGGAAATTATAGTCTGATAGCGCGAATAAGAGGTTTAATACACTTTTAACGGGTGTGTGTCTGCTCATCTACTCCTATCACCTAGATTCGTCTCTGATTAGTTATTCTCCATGATTATGAAAACCATATAAAATTTTCATGTATATGACCCGTAAGAGCATTCGTAACAGGGTGTTTATGCACTCGTGAACACAAAACCAAAGATGTTATATTGTGCTACTAGGTGCTTTCATTCTCACCGAATACGAAACCATTTGTATGAAGTTAGTCATTTTCGTTTTTGTTTTTTTTAGACACTGAGGCTGAAACCATTTGTATGAAGTTAGTCATTTATTTTGGCTTTGGTGTTTATGGAGACGTCCGCATACAGACAAGACGAAGTGTGCCTCCCAGTATTTTATTAACTTTTGTAGATTTTTATGATTTTAAATATAAAAAGTATAAATATTTATATATTTTGTAAACTTATTAAACTTCAATAAAATAAACTTGTAACATTTTAGAATGTATATATGTCACACTCCGACTTGCAGCGGAAGAAAAAAAATACGGGATGCAACAGACACCTCTGGTACAAGCACATTGTTTATAAAGACATTACATTTTATTACTTACAAAATGTTGATTACATACTACATATATGTTACAACTGCGTGTTCCCATGAACCAATAAGTCGTCTAAGTCACATGCGTCTATATCAGGGTTCGCCTACCAACATGTCTTGAACAACATACACGAATCACACCAGTCTCAAGTTACCTGAAATGCATGTTAGTTTTAAAAAGAGTCAGCTAAACGCTGCGTGAGTTCCACTGGTTTAATTGTTGTGTAACAATATGAGTTAACAAGTTTAATTGCATTGGTCACAGTCTTAGTCACAATGCCGGTCACAGTCTTAGTCACAATGACGGTCACAGTCATAGTCGCAGATGGAATTACACGAGGACACAAGTGAAACCTTGACCTGTCATAGTCACTCTGTGTTAGACAGACACATCATCACACCGGGTTGTGTCACCGCAGACACTTCCCATCGGGACGTGTCAAGACAGGCACGTCATCCCGGCAACTGAGTCATGTAAAGTTCAATGTTCCCCTGCAGTTATACCTAACAACATAACCAAATTTAGGACGCGTGCAGTTGTTTAGTCACCGACACACAGTGTCTCCTAGACACTGCCTGGACCAACTAGGTTTGTCAGACCAATAGTACTATCCATTGCCCACGGCTTACGCTAATCACTTGTAGAGGGGAGGTAATTCGTGTGTTAGATAATTCACATCATCACAAGTTGGTGCAATTAACACAGTTTCGTAACATGCAAGTCATTACAGAAAACAGTGAAACAGTTTACAAGTGGGAGAGTAAAACTCACTCCCAAATTGGTGTATTCAACACAGTTTTTAACATGCAAGTCCCCGAAAACAGTAAAATAGTTTAAAAGTGGGGAAGTACTCCCAAGTTGGCGCAATGATCACAGTTTGTAACAAGTTCATGTGTTAGGGAAGTGGAATTCCCTCATAAGTTTGTGTAATCAACACAGTTTGTAACATGCATTCCACCCCAAGTAGTTTAACGTGTTCGGATAATGGTACGGGAATACTAATAGTGCCGACACGTGGCTATTTAAGAATGATTAACTTTTCATCAAAGGAGTTTGAGTGTTTAGGGAGTCTAAGTTGCCCAAATTTGAGTTTCTATTTTCACCGTCGGGGCCAAAATACCTTGACTCCTCGATACTCAACCAAATTCTCTTCGTTGACGATTGAATTCAGCTCTCTAGTCTCATATTTAGTAAGTCCCGAGCTCTTTCTTATATATCGAGGATCATCGAAATAAGCAAGAATACTATTTCTACGGAGAATACCATTTCTGCACCAACTCAAGATATGCTTAGTGGACTCTATGTCTTAACGAGTGGAAATCGTCGGGGTATTTGTGTAAAATAGGTATAATCCATGTAATCGTAGAAACTATCAAAATGAAGATAATAACTATAAGTATACAAAAAAAAGGAACCCTTTTTTTGTAATGCCTATGATGCAATTGGAGCTTATCGGCAAAAACGAATCAATTTAAGTAGTCCTTTGTGGCTGCGGTGGCGACTAGATCAACGTGTTATTGCTGCAAGAGAAGCTCCTATCGAAATTCACTATGAATCTTTGGGGACCTATTATTCTCCCGAACTGTCTTAGGACACACCCATAGTGCCCAACTTGCCCGGGAATTTCCCGGAATACTCCGGTGTTCCAATTATAGTATTTTTCAGTTTGGGTCAGTTCTCAGTTCGGCAGGTTCGTTATACGGTAAACTACAGGAATTGCTTTAAAATAACTCATTTTTAATTCCATAAATTCCCATTTAATCTATAATTTGAATAAAAATCTATAAATTTAGATAACTCAGTAAAAATCTCTAGATTATGGGAAAAATTTCTTGGAATTTATTTTGGCATTTTACTTATTTAAATAAATTATTTATGAAACCATTTTTAACCACGTAATTATCATTAAATACCATCATTCGTTCAAAAATTCCCAAAAAATTCCAGAACACCTTTTACATGTCCAGGAACTTCTCACAAAATTCTGAGATTTTTCTGATTTGGTTTCGGTGCGTTCCGGGCTACCAAAAACTCGCAAAAACGCGGATTTTTAACCCAAATCAAAACTCAACCAATGGACTCTGAATTTTCCCAGAATATTCCCCATATTTTCCTTAGTGTCTCTATAAATTTGGTGATTTATTGAATTCGTTTGTAATTTTTCCAAAATTCTTTCGATAAAACGGTCAAATATTCACCAAATATCGTAGAAAATTCCTAAAATTCTAAAATTTTACGTGGACACTCCTGTTAATACCCTTCATCACCATACCAAATTTCAGCTCAACCCAAATTTCACGGACCAAGTTATAGCCAAAACAAAATTATGCCTATCCTAGTTTCGGTTTTCGGATGCTATACCTAGCGAAAGCTTCGATTCCAAGCACTTCTTATGCGTCCAAAAGTGGGTGGGTGCTATATTCAGTACATACACATCAAGTACAACCCAAATATGCTAGAACTTAGATCAATCAAGCTTTATTTCATTGTTTTTCGGTTAATCGAATAGTTAGGCGATTTTTGTCGAATAGGTGTTGATTAGGGTATCAAACCCCAAAGATTTGTGACCATGGCTGCCATATAACACCAGGGAATATCGGGTGTTCTTATTCAGCCCATAAACATGTTTAAACTTCCAAAAATCTTGGATTAAAATGAGTTTTTCGGCTAGAAATCGCGTTTAATCAAGAAAACATGATCAAAACCATAAAACCCAAGGTTTACACCTTTGATTTGAAATTGTTAAGATGATAATCATCTGAAGCTTCTTGTGTTATGGCAGATTTTTGAGAGCTTGGTGAATTTTCTTGAATTTAATGAAAATAAAATGGAAAATTAAAAATAAAAGATATATATATATATATATATATATATATATATGGGGGTCCCAAGGGGATACCTCGTGCTCCGTTATGCGTGTTAAAGATGATGATTATCTTCTGTTTGCGTTTAGGTTCGTTTTCGGGTCCCGGACGCGTTCTCGATTTGCGCAACGGGCTCCGTTTTTCGCGTTCTTATTGTCAAAAGACTCGGTTTTAAAAATTGGGCATAACCGTCTCGAAATCCGAGCATGGTTACGTTGTAATCATAAAAGTCTCGTATGACGTTCGTTTAAGTGTTTTTAAGCTTGATCGATAGTTCCTTGCACATTTGGTTGCCTTATGTTATGCCCGGAACGAAGGCGTTTCCCCACCGGGAGCTGCTTCGTTTTGCGTGCCCGGGCTTTGATTATTTTCAAACCTTATGTCACCGTCTATGGCACAAAACTAAGTTGTTCCTGGATCTCGGAATCTTAAATGATGCTACCTATACCCTAATAATCAACTACAAAGGTTTAATGCGTTGTTAAACATTAAGTCTCCGTTTAACACGTTGTTCAAGGCTAAGGACACCAACCTCGCATCGTTGGTCCTTATTAGTGTCATGTTAATCATGACGTGCTCTCGGATTCCTCCGAGACATAACAGAGATTGTTTAGCATAGCACACAAGTCATGCAATTTGCAAAGTTTAAACGCAATTATTGTTTCAATCATGCTTAATGTTTAGGACCAATTAAGGTGGACCTGTTTCATCATGGGTATCGCACGTAATCATAACAATATCATGATACACATATCCCGTCCGGTTGCCACGGACTTGTACCAATCAAAGTTTACTGGGATTTTTTTTTCACTGTTGTCACAGTCTCCCCCGGTTAAAAGAATTGCGTCCTCGAAATTTCGTTTAGTAATCCATTGGAGAGCTAGTATTTATATTCGTGTCAGTCATCTGACCGACAAGTATGTATTCGCTTTTCGTTTAGTATCATCATCGTACGGAGATGATAATTGTACTACATAGTAGCTGTGTAATCTGTCCATCCACAATTCCTACGTATTGTTAAGAGTAACGTTTGTCGTCACTTCCAATTTGAAAGTGAGAGTGTTGTTGGACTCATAGTAGAACAAGAGTCATGTATACAGCTTGCAGATAACTGCAATTATGATGTTTTCTTCACATTCATTATTTTCACCATTCAGACACCATAAGTTTCATTTACGAATTTGTACATTAGTTCTAGCACGCCTCCTATAAAGAAGGGGTATGGGTACTCTCCCAGAGTTCGTTGCGAACGTCGCAATGGTGAGTACTATGCTTCGCATGTTTGTGTAAAGGGAATAATTTGGTTTCACCGAGTTGTGAGTAAAAGTCCTCCCTTGCTGTCGTGTACGTGGGTATCTTCGGTTAATGATACCGACCACGAGAGTCCCTACTCGATGGTAGAGAGTGAGAAAAAGAAAGGCTTTTAATAGCCTACGGCTGCCATAAGGCGAGCATATACACGAGTAACAACGATTGCACACTTACATCAATGGTATGCCCGCACTACTCATCAGTAGTCTGATTACATCGCAAGGATATGAAAGTTCCACAATAATACTTCCAGTTTGCGTTAAGTGTCAGGAGCTTGGCTCCAGCTGTTGTATATTGTTTATGCCTTTTCCAGAAGGAAATAACTTGGCAACTTTGATAACATCGATGTGATTCTCCGAGAGGTCATCATATAAAAGTTCCTATATACCGGGAATGGTAAAGTGTGTATCCAAAGCTGTTTTAAATCCAATAACACCAAGTCTAGAACGCTACTATTTCACGTGGAATTATTTAAGGTGTGACGAGTGTCTAACGATCACAAGTATCACCAGGATTCCCCTACACAGGGGACCAACATTTGTCATAGACGTACAGGTAATTCTGTAAAAGATGACTAAGTAACGAGTCATCGAGTCAAGATTCCCCATCAACGAGTACCCCTCGCAGGGTAGAACCATGGCCACGCTCGACTTAACATTTCATAAGAATATCGTTAATGGAAACAACGACAAGTAATCGTGTTCTCGAAAGATTACTTAATGCATAGGCGAATCTTGTTCACACTAGGCACAAGATAGTTGATCACTACTTGACCGTCTCGGTCTCGTGGTTATTCGAGTCAAATTCAGACTTGGTATGATCTGACTGTATATGAGTATAGAAAGATATAAGCTTTCCTATCTTGGCACCTCCGCCATTTGAATCACCGATTAAACGTACGGGTTTCGTCGAGTTCGTACATGCCAAACCATCTTGGTTTAGATTGGGAAATTCGTGTGGTTTCATGAACCCATGGGCTAAAGCCCGAATCCATAGTCACCCTAGTCCGATCGGGACAGTTGACCACTGAATCTGATTTTTCTCGCTAGTCTCATATTTGAAATAATGTAAACAAGGAATGAAGATCCGGCCCCCCGGGTTGGTCGAGACTAGGGTCGTTGAGTTTCTCGACCCTTTGTCGTAGGATTAGTCTGTTCTGTTTCCCAACAGGGCACGAAAGGAATACGTGCTGCTGGGAAATGTAGTAACAGATCCACAATCGCTCGACAACCTCTTGAAATTACAAAAGCAGCTTCAAGAAGGTTGAATGAAAACCGTAATCAATCGAGGTAAGCCTAGCACTCTGACGGCTAGGATACGAATAATGGTTATGAATGCCATTTCACATCCAGTCGTGCATCCCCCAAGCACCGATCTACACTTCGGTCATTTGGTTTGACTTAATATTGCATATCGAGGTATTTACAATTCGTAGCGTATGTTACGTAACTCTCCAAATTTGAAGAGAATTAGTTGTCGCGTCAAAGTCTTATTCCTCTTTTAAGGGTATATAGCGTGCTTACTAACGGAATTTCCCGCTGGATGGACATGATATCCGAGGGACGTATTCCGAAGATTCACTAGTCCCTTCATCTGGAATGATCGGGACTACTAGATTTACGGGTTAGCTTTCCCCAGGTGGGTTCGGCACACAAAAGACACCTGTTACGATATTCCGACGACTCATGACTACTTCCATTTCAAAGAGAGTTTAGGTTTGACTGTGTTCTTTCATACAGGGTAGTTCGTGCTTTTCGTAGTATGGCGTGTGTACGTGACCCTGGTGACATGATCTGACCGCGCCTTTAAGCACTGGCCTTTTTGGGTTAAGTCTAAGTGCAAATTTTAACTGTTGCATAATGTCGGATACTGTTACATACATGATAATAATGTTGGTTATACAGGTTTTGGACTCATGCGTGCGATCAAATTGTATGATATGGGATGATTGAATAGGTGACATTTGATACTTGTATATAAGTATTACTTATAATAGAATGGCCCCGAAACGCTCTTCACAAAGGACCGAGGCGGTAGTCGCGCAAGTGATAGCGCAACAACGTCCGACATTCATTCCCACGATCGTGAATTTCACTCGCGGTACGAATACCCAGGTATATATGTATATATACAATATTATACTTAAGATTTCTCCCGTTCTTGTTTCCACAAGAGTTTTCGTCACTCGAATATAACGAAGAATCGAGTTTCTTGGTAGCATCGTATTTTACAAATACTCATTTAGATCGATCGAACTGAAATCAATTGAGGGTACCAACCACTCAAAGGAAGACGAGGGGTGGTTCAACAATACTCCCCTGGTCTAAATAATTTATTTCTCGTATACTCACGAGGACAAGCAACACTGTTTAACGCATACTCTTGGTTGCTCACAAGCGTAGGGTATCGTGACGTGAAAAGCCTTAGTCAAAAGGAATCAAACAACCATGTATCCCTTTATGCGATTTCTAGCATGAATGCACCGCCATCCTATGGGTGATATTGATTCAAGACTTAGTATCTCAGGGTCACCGAATGAATTCAGGTCAGAACCCCGTGTAGTCTAGAGTTTGACGATGTCAATAAGAGTTGTCACATAGGTTAATCATCATATTACGATACTCGAATACTATTCAAAGGCGATCTCGTCTTTTATTGGAATATATTTTTACTAAGTTATGCGAGCTAAAACAAGGGGCCGTTTGCTATATAAACATTTTATTTGATTCTTTTAAATGTCGTCTTTCGAATTATATATATATATATATAAATAAAATAATCGTCCGACGAAAATTCGCTTTGTGTCATTTTATTTACTAAATATGCATTAGGAGATAGTTTCATTATGGTTCCTTCGTACCGCTCATTCATTACTACTTCAAGTTACGAGGGATTTACCTGGTATTAGTTTGAACTAAATCGATAGGATTCAAGGTTGTACGCCACTTGGTTCTATCGCCAAAATACCTATCATAATTCCATAGGAAGCTAACATACCGCAGCCTGGTTGAACATTAATTAAAAATATGGTGTATTACTTTAGTAATTTATATGTACCGGACCTCAACACTTTCCAACATTGTTAGTAAGGAGAGTTGAAGTGATTTGAAGCAATGAATTGGATTACTTTCTGATTATAGTTTTCTTATTTCGTACAGGGTTATGTCACCCTCAACCCACATTTACCAAACTGACACTTGGATTGGACCGCGGTTAATGTTGTATATTTATAGATAAACGTATACATATGAGTGTTTAGTTAATACGAAGTATTAACAGTTACGAGGAATATGGACAAAATTATTCTCGCCTCCACAAGTCTTATTATAATCACATCTGCATCCACACAACCTCTTGCCGATCTTTGATTACAACGGATGAGTTTCTCCGTTTATGTGTTACCCCCCAATCCTCTTGTGTTATCAATACCGATGATAATTACGTGTTCTTACTAGGACTTAGAGATTGCATCACTAGCAAATAACAGCTAGTGGAGGGAATATATGCTTCAACCGAATAGCTTCATAGATGACGGCTGGTGACATAAGTATAATTGGTTCGTCATAACGTAATGATTTCGAATAAATGGATATAAGTTCTAGCAAATCCTGTCAAAAGAAATAAATTACGCGGAATTGTCTTATCAACGATAGAAACATGGTTACTTATCATGAATCAAGCATTGGGTAAATCGATGTGGGTAAGCTATCACCGGCTATACCCGAATAGTTCAATACAGAGTACTACCAGGGTGTAGTGCCCTTAGAAAGTCGTACTATAATTTCAAAAAAGGACCTTTCCCGGATTAACCCAAAGGTCGTTATATGTCAACTCAAACTATCTTTCATGTAAAATTACTACAACCGGGTATAGACATCATGGTTACGACAACTATGGCGTCATCTATCGCATCAAACAGGGTCGAAGTCTCAATACCGCATTGCCCAAAACATAACCGAACAAATCGCAACATGAAGCCCGTCTGCCCTGAGTAACGGTACCTTGATCATGTAGCCGGGTGTTTTATATAGGAAGTACCGCAGCGTATCCACCACACCTATATACCTGATTTATATTCCGTTCTCCACGATATTCTGGCCTCATACTAGTTTCTGCAAATAACCAACTGAAATTCGAAACAATCAACAATCGTAAGAGAACACAATGTAACCAATGGTCACACGAAACGATGTTCCACAACGCAAGCATTTGAAAGGAATTTTTACCATCACAGACTTTATATCCCATGGAATAGAATGACAACGGGAAGGGTAACTTATTCACGCACCCCATGCCATCTCCATGACCCGGAGATCGTCATATTCAAATATAACCTATACCGAAGCATGTGCTAAGGAATACCACTAAGTATCATAGTATCACATGACGCGAAAGCTAAATCCAATATTGTAAGCAGAAGAGGAATCCATTGGACAATCAAATGAATCGTGGATTCAAGGATGAAAAGTTTCGTAAAAAGTTTGAATTCTGCAATTGCATAACAATCAAATGTGAAACGACGAGAAGCGGAGTAAGGACCCGTACACGTCCTCCCAGTTTATCAGGACGACCCACGCGTTCTTTACGTATCTATGTTCTTTTTGAAATACCGTTCTGGTATGCAATCGTTGTTATAATAATTATAAGGATAGAGTTGGTGAGATCGTATCGCACTAAAGGCTTGGGGGTCTCATATCATAAAGTATAAGTAACAATTGTGGAAGTAATATGAATCCAACTCTAGTGTATATTAAACATGTGGTCAGTAGGAATGTCGAATGGACTGTAATGTCAGTTTTCGGCCTATCCCGAAGGCATATGTAGTAACGCATTATTCACCAATCCCAATTCATGTATCAATTTACGCACAAACATTCACACACTATCACCTTGGTACACGTATGTATCATTCCACGTATTTAAGTGTGTTTATTACCACGACTTTCCCAACACTGCCTCGTAAGACCCACTTGCCCCACCAGGCCATCCATGTATCAATTTAAGTGTGTTATTACGTTCCGGACCATAATAACCCACTTGCCCCACCAGGCCATCCTGGTACTTGCCAAAGGATCCTTTACGATGTTCACTGACTACCTTTAGTGGAGGTTAATTTTTTTTCAAGGATATCCACTAAAGTCCGAGCCTGTAGTTATAGTCTAGGTTTCTTTAAAGGCACCTAATTCTCTATAACCAATGGCTCTGATACCATCTTCTGTCACACCCCGACTTGCAGTGGAAGAAAAAAAATACGGGATGCAACAGACACCTCTAGTACAAGCACATTGTTTATAAAGACACTACATTTTATTACTTACAATTGTTGATTACATACTACATGTATGTTACAACTGCGTGTTCCCATGAACCACATAAGTCGTCTAAGCCACATGCGTCTATATCAGGATTCGCCTACCAACATGTCTTGAACAACATACACGAATCACACCAGTCTCAAGTTACCTGAAATGCATGTTAGTTTTAAAAAGGGTCAGCTAAACGCTGCGTGAGTTCCCTGGTTTAATTGGTGTGTAACAATATGAGTTAACAAGTTTAATTGCACTGGTCACAGTCTTAGTCATAATGCCTGTAACATCCGTCAAAAACGGATTTACCAAACCCGCTCCGTTTATCAACCGAACAGTCAGTCAAATTTTTCGTTGCGAATTAAATGCCCAAAATAATTTTAAACGATCCGTAATCAATTATTATGCGGGAATATGTATTTAGTTTTTGAAAATCTGTCAAAAATAGCAAAATAAAAATGTTTTACCCATGCCGGGTTTCGAACTCGGGTCTATACCGGGTCAAACCAAAGACTTATCTCTTAACCGAACAACCGCTCCGCCACTTTGATTTACTGGTAATAACAGAAAACAATTAATTCAAATATTCAATTTCAGAAGTTAAATTATTGCGCCCAAAATAACAGTCGTCGAAATCCCGACGACTTCGCCGTTTATTTACGTTATCGCTCAAAACAACCGAAGACTTAACTCCTGCGACGGTTATAACCGACGTCTGAACCCGCGACATCAGCTGTAACCGCCGGAGAACGGATGACTCCGAATTAAGACCAAATTCAGACCCCATTCATCTCAATACTATCCTATAAATTCAACCACAACTCGCCAGAAGTCATTCACATTCAAATCGCACCTTTTCTCGGCGAAAAATCAATCGCCGGAAATACTTGATATACCGCCGGAAAACCGTAACAGTAATTTCTAAGCTTACTGGAACCCCCTAAACCTTCACCGAAGTCACCCACAACCTTTGTAACCTTTCGGAAGACTCTCTGCTGCAAGAGACTTGTCGCCGGAAAAAGGGTTCTGTCGCCGGAGTTCTGCCGGAAAACAGAGTAAAATCAATCGGTACTTTTCACGCCTAATTCCTTTCCTTTTTACTTTTATCTCGTTTGTAAATGATCATTAAACGCTAAAGAAACATGAATCAATATTTTGAACCAGTCAGTCACCACTTCCGGTTAAAACCGGTGAAGATGACGAAGTTTCATTAATGGTTAAGTGTAATTAAAATCAAGATAATTACCGGGTTAGACACACAGTCCAGCGGTGGACTGTGTGCACTTTTAAAGCTAAGGTCACGAGTTCGAGTATTGTCCCTCACACGCCGCCTTGATAAAAATCCTTTTTTTCACAAAACTGAACCGGGGTGTTTCGGTATATGTTAAGTATATTGATATCTGAGTTTATAATCAAGTGTGACACACAGTCCAGCGGTGGAGTGTGTGTCCGCTAACCCACAGGTCCCGGGTTCGAGACCTGTGGAGCACACCGGTTCTGAGATTTAATTCGTTTTTAATAATAAAGGATTTCTGTTAATTCTAATTAATATATATATGTAATTAAAATCGGATATATAACGGGTTAGACACGTAGCTCAGTTGGTAGAGCTGCGTGCACGCGTACGGGAGGTCTCGGGTTCGAGCCTCACCCGGCGCACAACAATATGCCTATGAACCGGTCAATGATAGTCAAAGTCAACTAGTCAATGTCACTGTAGCAGAAAAAAAATAAAATATTTTTTTATTATTTTTATTTAATTATTTTAATTAAAAATCAATTATAAATACTTAAAAATAACATTTTTAAGGTTAGAAAATAGCCTCAAACTCACAAAAATACACCCAACAATCCTACTAAAATAGATTCATAAAACCCGTTTACTTACCGAACCATTATGCGATTTATCTAGGATTAATTTCACTCGTGGTTAACACCATTTCGCGTGCATTCAACCTCATCAACCGAACGCACCCAATGTGAGTGAATTCTTACAAACTCCCCTTTTTATTCATGTTTTGGGGTGTATCATGTGTCGCTTAAATTAATTCTCTTATGCAAATTCGTGCCATACCATTATATGAACTAAATTAGAATGTAACTATTGTTTGGTTGTGATGTATTACATATTGTCAAAGTCGTATGCAAATTATTTAGGCCCATCAGTTCCTCGTGGGAGACGAGAACAACGCGTGCCTCAAAACTCATACATTAGGCCCATCAGTTCCTCGTGGGAGACGAGAACAACGCGTGCCTCAAAACTCATACATTAGGCCCATCAGTTCCTCGTGGGAGACGAGAACAACGCGTGCCTCAAAACTCATTCATTAAGGCCCATCAGTTCGTAAGAACAACGCGTGCCTCAAAACTCATTCATTAGGCCCATCAGTTCGTGGAACAACGCGTGCCTCAAAACTCATTCATTAGGCCCATCAGTTCCTCGTGAGAGACGAGTCGAACATCGCGTGCCTCAAAACAATCATTTGGTGTATGTGAGTTTAATGTTCAATATTATGTGTTGTGTGAATAAATTTACATCTACATTTACTCATATGTGGTATGCACATTATTTATAATCAATTGGATAAACTTGTTCAAATGTTTTTCCATAGGTTTCACTCGCCAACATTATGTTGATCCAAAAACATTTTTACACATGATACAGGTGAACAGGTTGAAGCAAGGAAAACATAGGATATGCCTTAGAAGAGAACCAAGAAGCTTAGACAGATAGTTAGAATATGGTGTATCATTTATTTCCATTAAATTGTATTAATGAATATGAAACATATAATAAATGTCATGAGCTTTGATGATAACCCAATTATGCCCCGATCACCTTTTCCGCTGCGGGTCGGGGTGTGACAGATTGGTATCAGAGCCATGACTATAGGGATATAGGATAGGTTATTAGACCCTTAGAGCCTATACTATAGTCTGCCTAAATTTTAAATTGATTAGGTGGTTACATACAAACTTGTGATATTTATTTGTTTCATATTTGTTTACATTTCAGTCAAACATACATGCTCATTCATTATACATATATACATATATCGATGTTCATGTATTCAATTTATTTTCATACTCTCAGTATCCAAAGATTTTATGCAATTTTCAAATCTCATCAAAGTAAGTTCTGCGACGGGCATGTAGTAACTGGAAGGGTACAAGTACCGGTAGTCGGAACGTCCTGTCTAGGTTGGCATTCGTATAAATCCAAAATAACGGACCAGTTTGCCTACCTGGGGACTAACGATGAGAGTACGACGGACCTATTAGGCCAAAGCATGCCACACCAAACGTCGTTCGAACTAACCTCCCTTTGAGATGTCACCGTGTCTACACCTGGACACATTCCGAATATCACACGTTGTATACATATTTCTCGATTTTCTCCGGGTTTTGTGTACGCAATCAGGCAGAAACCGTGCGAACCATATGAAAAACCAGTATTCATGGGGGCCCACATGATTACACAGGTAAAGTATGGCGGCACGACGGGCCTAACAGCGAGCAAAGCCCAAGACATCCTATGGATGTAGTAGATTTATTTTCTATATTTATTTTATGAACGTTCAATCCCAAACACGACCCACGATCCCAAAGGCATCCAACTCATACTCTTGGCATGTATTCCTTGTAGATGTCTTCTAACCTCGCCCGTAGGAAGTTGAGAGCAGAAAAAGCCCGTGAACGCATGGCTACCCAAATCGCTCAGCAAATGGCGACCGTAATACCCAACATCGTAGTTCAAGTTCAACAAGCCCTTACCGCTAATTCCGTTAACCCAACCCAACAAGAGGATCAAAACACTGTCAACCTTTCAGTCACTAAATGCACCTACAAACATTTCAAATCCTGCGATCCTCCAAAATACGAAGGAACTGAAGGTGTCACCGCTCTCCTCCATTGGTTCGAAGAAATGGAGAACACTTTTCTAAATTGCGATTGCCCCGATGATCGCAAAGTGCGTTATGCTACCGGTCGTTTACTTGGAACAGCACTCACATGGTGGAATACAGAAAAGACCAAACGAGGTGTTGAAGAAACTATGACCTTGACTTGGGAAGAGTTGAAGGGAATCATGACAAGACGGTTTTGCCCAAGAAGTGAAATCAAGAAATTGGAGGATGAGTTCCATGCTTTGAAACAAAAGGAAGGCGACCACACCACATACAACAAGAGATTCCTTGAGCTAAATCAAATGGTTCCCAACTTGTTCACTCCCCTCTACCGTTTGATCGAGCACTACATTCGTGGTCTTCCATCAAAGATTCAAGACCCTGTAATAAGCACCTCGCCTGCAACTTTGGAAGCAGCAATGGAGCTAGCAACCGCGCTCACCGAGAACCGAATCCGGAACAAAGATTTCAAAGAGGAGAAGAAGAAGGATAAAGCATCAACGGAAACCTCAAACCCCACCCGAATCGAATCCTCTACACCATCTACATCTAAGAGAAAGCGTGATGGGCAAGTCTTCGCCGTCACCCAACGCAAACAACCAGCTTCACAAGTTGTACCTCCTCAAACTATCCCAAACGCTCAAGTAGCACCCAACTCAACTTACCCAAATAAGAAACCTTACATTGGACCTCACCCTCAATGCAACACCTGTTTCTATCACCATCCAACTACTTCACCCTGTCGACTATGTGCGAATTGTGGACGCTACGGTCATTTGAGCAAAGTTTGCCGCACCGCTCAAAACCAAACCTCAACCCCTACTCAACCCATGACCCAAACATATCAACAACCTCAATACCCCATGAACCCATATGTTCGAGCTTGTTTCAATTGTGGCGACCCTACCCATTTTAGAAACACGTGTCCTCGTTTGGTTAATATCATAAACGCCCAAGCTCAAGCAAACCCAGTTAACCAAGCAAACCAAGCAAACCCAGCTCCACCACCAGCAAGAGGAAGAGTTTATAACATCAACGCCAATCCTGTTGAAGATGTTAACGGTCCAAACCAACCACTTAACTAGCCTTCTCTCACTAAGAATCAAGATTCAACTCTAATCACTTAGTTTTTATGTTTTTCTTTATGTTATCTCAATTTTCACGTATCTCAATTGGAATTTTATCTAAGAATTTTAATGCAAATTACTAGTTCAGTTGGTTTTATACTCATTGATTTAATATTCATATCATCATAATTCACGACATATCTCAGAAGTTGAGTTGTGTCTCACATGCAATACATTTCATTTTACATTTCAATACATGCAATACGCTCGGCTCCGTTTGATTGAGCCTTGAGCACACAGATCAATTTACATTTCCAGTTCATGCAATACGTTCGGCTCCGTTTGATTGAGCCTTGAACGCACATACATTTTCATTATCAGTATCTTGTGGTTGTGGTGTTTGTTGTAGAGTCGCATAGAACTAATCATAACTGGCGGATGAAGTCAATGAAAATTTGACAAGAATATGGTGGATACGCCGCTGGTACTTCCTATATATAAGTATTCTTGTCAAATGATCGGAGGCATTATCAGGCAGTTATGAGAGGTTCCATGCATAGGCTGTTTGTTGTGATTAAGTTATTCATTTTCAATACATGCAATAAGCTCGGCTCCGTTTGATTGAGCCTTGAGCACACAGACAATTCCATTCTCAATACATGCAATAAGCTCGGCTCCGTTTGATTGAGCCTTGAGCACACAGACAATTTCATTCTCAATACATACAATACGATCGGCTCCGTTTGATTGAGCCTTGATCGCACAGATATATATCATTTCAGTATTTTTATGTTTGTTGTATTGGTTGTAGAGTTATAGGACTAATCATAATTCACTGATAAAACCAATGAAAATTTGACAAGAATATGGTGGATACGCCGCTGGTACTTCCTATATATAAGTATTCTTGCCAAAGGATCAGAGGCGTTATCAGGCGGTTATGAGAAGTTCCATGTAGGATTTAGTATTGCCTTGGTTGAAATTGTGTTACATTTATATCATCTCACTATTTAAATTGGATTGTGATCCATTTCCACATAGACTAACCTCTCCATCATAACAAACGAGAGAGGAACCATCACCATTCAAACATATATGCTATCAGAATGTGGATACAATTGTTAGTTGTTGTGTTTATTTGTGTAGATTGTAGAATTTCTGCCTTAGGATATAACCCTAAGCATATTCAAACTTTTATGCGTGATATCATTTTAGCGAACCATTCCTGCTTAACAATACTTATACAGTAGGCAACAAAAAGCGATTCCTGTATTAGGATACTTAACCTTTACAAGGAACGTTACCGCCTCAAACAAAAACTTAAACCCTTATTTCTTCTAAGTATGTAACTGTCAAAACTAAACACCATCATTCTTTTAGTCAATTATATCCCTGTTTAAATTTCGGGACGAAATTTCTAAAAGCAGGGGATACTGTAACATCCGTCAAAAACGAATTTACCAAACCCGCTCCGTTTATCAACCGAACAGTCAGTCAAATTTTTCGTTGCGAATTAAATGCCCAAAATAATTTTAAACGATCCGTAATCAATTATTATGCGGGAATATGTATTTAGTTTTTGAAAATCTGTCAAAAATAGCAAAATAAAAATGTTTTACCCATGCCGGGTTTCGAACTCGGGTCTATACCGGGTCAAACCAAAGACTTATCTCTTAACCGAACAACCGCTCCGCCACTTTGATTTACTGGTAATAACAGAAAACAATTAATTCAAATATTCAATTTCAGAAGTTAAATTATTGCGCCCAAAATAACAGTCGTCGGAAATCCCGACGACTTCGCCGTTTATTTACGTTATCGCTCAAAACAACCGAAGACTTAACTCCTGCGACGGTTATAACCGACGTCTGAACCCGCGACATCAGCTGTAACCGCCGGAGAACGGATGACTCCGAATTAAGACCAAATTCAGACCCCATTCATCTCAATACTATCCTATAAATTCAACCACAACTCGCCAGAAGTCATTCACATTCAAATCGCACCTTTTCTCGGCGAAAAATCAATCGCCGGAAATACTTGATATACCGCCGGAAAACCGTAACAGTAATTTCTAAGCTTACTGGAACCCCCTAAACCTTCACCGAAGTCACCCACAACCTTTGTAACCTTTCGGAAGACTCTCTGCTGCAAGAGACTTGTCGCCGGAAAAAGGGTTCTGTCGCCGGAGTTCTGCCGGAAAACAGAGTAAAATCAATCGGTACTTTTCACGCCTAATTCCTTTCCTTTTTACTTTTATCTCGTTTGTAAATGATCATTAAACGCTAAAGAAACATGAATCAATATTTTGAACCAGTCAGTCACCACTTCCGGTTAAAACCGGTGAAGATGACGAAGTTTCATTAATGGTTAAGTGTAATTAAAATCAAGATAATTACCGGGTTAGACACACAGTCCAGCGGTGGACTGTGTGCACTTTTAAAGCTAAGGTCACGAGTTCGAGTATTGTCCCTCACACGCCGCCTTGATAAAAATCCTTTTTTTCACAAAACTGAACCGGGGTGTTTCGGTATATGTTAAGTATATTGATATCTGAGTTTATAATCAAGTGTGACACACAGTCCAGCGGTGGAGTGTGTGTCCGCTAACCCACAGGTCCCGGGTTCGAGACCTGTGGAGCACACCGGTTCTGAGATTTAATTCGTTTTTAATAATAAAGGATTTCTGTTAATTCTAATTAATATATATATGTAATTAAAATCGGATATATAACGGGTTAGACACGTAGCTCAGTTGGTAGAGCTGCGTGCACGCGTACGGGAGGTCTCGGGTTCGAGCCTCACCCGGCGCACAACAATATGCCTATGAACCGGTCAATGATAGTCAAAGTCAACTAGTCAATGTCACTGTAGCAGAAAAAAAATAAAATATTTTTTTTATTATTTTTATTTAATTATTTTAATTAAAAATCAATTATAAATACTTAAAAATAACATTTTTAAGGTTAGAAAATAGCCTCAAACTCACAAAAATACACCCAACAATCCTACTAAAATAGATTCATAAAACCCGTTTACTTACCGAACCATTATGCGATTTATCTAGGATTAATTTCACTCGTGGTTAACACCATTTCGCGTGCATTCAACCTCATCAACCGAACGCACCCAATGTGAGTGAATTCTTACAAACTCCCCTTTTTATTCATGTTTTGGGGTGTATCATGTGTCGCTTAAATTAATTCTCTTATGCAAATTCGTGCCATACCATTATATGAACTAAATTAGAATGTAACTATTGTTTGGTTGTGATGTATTACATATTGTCAAAGTCGTATGCAAATTATTTAGGCCCATCAGTTCCTCGTGGGAGACGAGAACAACACGTGCCTCAAAACTCATACATTAGGCCTATCAGTTCCTCGTGGGAGACGAGAACAACGCGTGCCTCAAAACTCATACATTAGGCCCATCAGTTCCTCGTGGGAGACGAGAACAACGCGTGCCTCAAAACTCATTCATTAAGGCCCATCAGTTCGTAAGAACAACGCGTGCCTCAAAACTCATTCATTAGGCCCATCAGTTCGTGGAACAACGCGTGCCTCAAAACTCATTCATTAGGCCCATCAGTTCCTCGTGAGAGACGAGTCGAACATCGCGTGCCTCAAAACAATCATTTGGTGTATGTGAGTTTAATGTTCAATATTATGTGTTGTGTGAATAAATTTACATCTACATTTACTCATATGTGGTATGCACATTATTTATAATCAATTGGATAAACTTGTTCAAATGTTTTTCCATAGGTTTCACTCGCCAACATTATGTTGATCCAAAAACCTTTTTACACATGATACAGGTGAACAGGTTGAAGCAAGGAAAACATAGGATATGCCTTAGAAGAGAACCAAGAAGCTTAGACAGATAGTTAGAATATGGTGTATCATTTATTTCCATTAAATTGTATTAATGAATATGAAACATATAATAAATGTCATGAGCTTTGATGATAACCCAATTATGCCCCGATCACCTTTTCCGCTGCGGGTCGGGGTGTGACAATGCCGGTCACAGTCTTAGTCACAATGACGATCACAATCATAGTCGCAGATGGAATTACACGAGGACACAAGTGAAACCTTGACCTGTCATAGTCACTCCGTGTCAGACAGATACATCATCGCACCGGGTTGTGTCACCGCAGACACTTCCCACCGGGCCGTGTCAAAACAGGCACGTCGTCCCAGCAACTGAGTCATGTAAAGTTCAATGTTCCCCTGCAGTTATGCCTAACAACATAACCAAATTTAGGACGCGTGCAGTTGCTTAGTCACCGACACACAGTGTCACCTAGACACTGCCTGGAGCAACTGGGTATGTCAGACCAATAGTACTATCCACTGCTCATGGCTTACGCTAATCACTTGTAGAGGGGAGGTAGTTCGTGTGTTAGATAATTCACATCATCACAAGTTGGTGCAATTAACACAGTTTCGTAACATGCAAGTCATTACAGAAAACAATGAAACAATTTACAAGTGGGAGAGTAAAACTCGCTCCCAAATTGGTGTATTCGACACAGTTTTTAACATGCAAGTCCCCGGAAAACAGTAAAATAGTTTAAAAGTGGGGAAGTGAGACTCACTCCCAAGTTGGGGCAATGATCACAGTTTGTAACAAATTCATGTGTTAGGGAAGTGGAATTCCCTTCATAAGTTTGTGTAATCAACACAGTTTGTAACATGCATTCCACCCCAAGTAAAACAATAAAACAGTTAAAAGCGGGGTAGTGAAACTCACTGTGCAAGTAGCGGTCTCAACACACGCGTGATCAAGCAACTGGATCAACTTTAATAATACACATGCAGGTATGGACTCAAATCAGTATCTATGTTGGTAATGGTTATAAATTGGATCTGGTCAGGATTTTTTACTCCGGATTGAGTCTATAGGACAGTGGTAGGGTGATGGGCGTCAGGGTAGTATTAGTTTTCAGTTTGGCTTCCGGGCACCGTTTCGCTTGCCAGCCAAAGTCAGTAGTTTAACGTGTTCGGATAATGGTACAGGAATACTAATAGTACCAACACGTGACTATTTAAGAATGATTAACTTTTCATCAGAGGAGTTTGAGTGTTTAGGGAGTCTAAGTTGCCCAAATTTGAGTTTCCATTTTCACCGTCGGGAATTCTCCCGAACTGTCTTAGGACACACCCATAGTGCCCAACTTGCCCGGGAATCTCCCGGAATACTCCCAGTGTTCCAATTATAGTATTTTTTGGGTTGGGTTAGTTCCCAGTTCCGGCAGGTTCGTTACCGGAATTGCTTTAAAATAACTCATTTTTAATTCCATAAATTCCCATTTAATCTATAATTTGAATAAAAATCTATAAATTTTTATATAACTCAGTAAAAATCTGTATATTATGGGAAAAATTTCTGGGAATTTATTTTAGCATTTTACTTATTTAAATATATTATTTATGAAACCATTTTTAACCACATAATTATCATTAAATACTATCATTCGTTCAAAAGTTCTCAAAAAAAAATTCCAAAACACCTTTTACATGTTCAGGAACTTCTCACAAAATTTTGAGATTTTTCCGATTCGGTTTCGGTGCGTTTCCGGCTACCGAAAACTCGCAAAAACGCGGATTTTTAACCCAAATCAAAACTCAACCAATGGACTCCGAATTTTCCTAGAATATTACCCATATGTTCCTTAGTGTCTCTGTAAAATTTGGTGATTTATTGAATTCGTTTGGTAATTTTTCCAAAATTCTTTCGGTAAAATGGTCAAAAATCCACCAAATATCATAGGAAATTCCAAAAATTCTAAACATTTATGTGGACACTCCTGATAATACCCTTCGTCACCATACCAAATTTCAGCTCAATCCAAGTTTCACGGACCAAGTTATAGCCAAAACAAAATTCTGCCTATCCTAGTTTTGGTTTTTCGGATGCTATACCTAGTGAAAGCTTCGATTCCAAACTCTTCTTATGCGTCCAAAAGTGGGTGGGTACTATATTCAGTACCTACACATCAAGTACAACCCAAATATGCTAGAACTTAGATCAATCAAGCTATATTTTATTGTTTTTCGGTTAATCGAATAGTTAGGCGATTTTTGTCGAATAGGTGTTGATTAGGGTATCAAACCCCAAAGATTTGTGACCATGGCTGCCATATAACACCAGGGGAATATCAGGGTGTTCTTATTCAGCCCATAAACATGTTTAAACTTCCAAAAATCTTGGATTAAAAGGAATTTTCGGCTAGAAATCGCGTTTAATCAAGAAAACATGATCAAAACCATAAAACCCAAGGTATCGCACATAATCATAACAATATCATGATACACATATCCCGTCCGGTTGCCACGGACTTGTACCAATAAAAGTTTACCGGGATTTTTTTTTTCACAGTTGTCACAATATAAGTTAGATATAAACTTATAAACAATTTATAATATGAGGTTAGTAAGTTTAAATGGTTAATAAAATTATAGGACTTATATAACTTAAGAATTTGTAAAATTTATACATTTATAAATGTTTATGTAATAGTTTAGTTTGTGTACATCTATACTATATAATAAAAGAAACCAATGAATAGACACTTGTCATTATTCTAGACTATCCTTAATTGTAGATAATTATTGTTTTATTTAAATTATTAAATTTAATATATGTTTCAAACATTTAAGAAATTACGTTCAGATACAACCATCCTTTTAAGATGCAACTCACTTCCAGATATTTAAATTTTAAAGTTATATAATTTTATAGTAATCGATAATTTATACTTATTTAATTAATTTAAATATTATTTTGTAGTTATAATTTATCTAATTGGCTAATTGTTATATGCCTAATATGGACATTTCAACAAATTTTTTTAGAACTAATAAATTAAGACCACTATTATTTAAATAAAACTTTGGTTACTAAATGTATGTTCACATGATTGTTAAAACTCGTGAGAAAGTCGATGATATAGTTTGTCTTCTAATTGATGGTTCAAATGCTTTCATATTTATAAACTTGACAAACATCACAAGTTTTGATCATACATGACACAAAATGTTGTTTGGGTATTAGAAAAAGCTTCTTAAAAATATCGTTTTATAATTGTTAAATCTTCGTTATTAACTATTTGATTTTTTATTTACTTAACCCGTGTAATACACGGGGTTATAACCTAGTTTAATTATATATTAATCTAAATGTTGGAATTTTAACATTTAAACTTTTATTTTATTTTATTTTATTTTATTTATTTTTTTTCAACTCTATACAAGTCAAATATTATAATTTGCTTATAAAAAGAAGATTAAGACCAAGTATTTTTAAATGAAACAATTCTTATATGAACAGAAAGTATTTGTTGCATTAGACATTTATAAATTTAATCAAGTATATAATTGACGTATTTTTAAACAAACAAAAACATGTATAAAGAAAGATAAAATGCGATTTGGTTTGGTGGGTTAGATACAATAGGAAGTTTCTATTACTAGGAAGGATAAGAAGTAATCTTATCCATCCATTTAGTAATCAAGGGCTAAGATTAAATGAACTAAATTGAATCAAAAAGAGGAGGGCCGTGAGTTTTTGTAGGGGCATTCTAGTCAATCCAACGTAATAGTTTCTCTCTCCTTCAGTTCCCCCTCATTTTTTAAACGTTAATAACTCTTTCATACGACATTATTTTTTTTATAAAAATTGCACCAGAAAAACGAGCGTTTTTTTATCTTTAAAACGAGTATGCTATATTTCGGGAAAATAATTTTGAAAACCCAGTTGCGTAAAACGCAATAAAAAACGCAGTGAATTTTTTTTTTGTAAAACGCAACCACTGTCTACAATTAAAAAACACGGACAGTCCTTCAATCAAAACCGCAATGGCTGAAAGTAAAACGCAAATACAGTTAAAAATCGAAGCCGGCTGAACACAGCTAAAAAGTAAAACGCAGTGGCTGAACACAGTTAAAAAACACAGCAGCAAGCTGAACACAGTTAAAAAACGCAATGGCTGCACAGTGGCTGAGTACAGTTAAAAAACACAGCAGCAAGCTGAACAGTTTAAAAAAACACAGCAGCAAATGCGTTTTTCGAGCGCAAAAAACCAGCAACACGCGGGCTCGGGTTTTCGAAACAGCATTCGTGTCCCCAGGACGTGCATGTGCACACGAGTTCCACTAAATTCGGGTTCCAATTTGCACCCCCTGCGCACCCGCGCGTAGGACTTATGGTAAAACATGTCATAAAGTTATGTTGATTAGGCAAAGGTTTCACCTTATAAATAACCTTATACTTTGTCTCCACACCAATGTGGGACAAGTGGTTTACCATTTTGACATCATTCAAACACACTTAATTTCCATGTTATTATCATATACTCTCATTTCAAGTTCAACAAACCATTATAAAAACACAATGCACTAAAAAAAAAAATAAAAAAACTTCTAAAAGACAATGGACAAAAAAACAAAAGGCAATGTTTTTTTTCAAAAAAAAAAAAGCAATGAATAAAACACAAAACAAAGTTTATTTCTAAAACGCAATTGACTAAAAATATAAAAGAAATTGTACTTTCTAAAACGCAATGAACTAAAATCACAAAGAAAAGTGTCTTTTGTAAAACGCATGGGCAAAAAACTGTGTTTTTTTATTATTTTGTAAAACGCAATGGACAAAAAAAACACCCAAAAAGTGTGTTTTTCATTCTTTTGTAAAACGTAATGGATAAAAACTAGTTTTTTCATTATTTTGTAAAACGCAATGGACAAAAAATACCCAAAAAGTGTTTTTTCATTTTTTGTAAAACCAATGGATAAAAAACAATGTGTTTTTTCATTATTTTGTAAAACGCAATGGACCAAAAAACACCCAAAAAGTGTGTTTTCATTTTTTGTAAAACACAATGGATCAAAAACAACGTTTTTCATTATTTTGTAAATCGCAATGGACCAAAAACACCAAAAAAATGTGTTTTTCATTCTTGTAAAACGCAATTTAAAAGAAGTCTAAACTGAAAGGTGTTTTGCAATTTTTTCTTTGAGACATTTTGTCAAACACCCGGTGTACAACTTTTTATTAAAGATTTCTCAATGAAATTGGAAATAATGATGTTGCCCAAACGCATGAATACATCAAGAGAAAGAGTAGAATCAGAGAAATCTTCACTTTGAATTAAAAATGTTTGAGAAATTTGAGTAGAGAAGTACCTGTTTTAACAGAAATCTCATGTTCTATCGCATCATGTAAAATTGAAAAAAACGAAAAATTATAGAAACATAAACTGGGTTTTCTTCAAAGAAATCGAAGAACACGTTGATTGACTGTTCGAACCATTCATCGATGAAGAAAAATTGTATCGCGATGTATAATTATAGAGAGAGAAAGGAATGAAATGTTGAAGATGGTGGGTTTTGAACATCTTGGTTTTGAAGATACAGAGAAGGGTAAGAGAAAGAATAGATAAAAGAATATTGACTAAAATACCCTTCCCACTTGTATTTCTATTTTTCTAGATGGACGGCTAAGATTACTTCCTATCCTTCCTACCCAGAACATACTTCCTATTTGATCCTCTCCCTTGGTTTGGTAACCTAGATTTGGGGTTGGCTGATTTAGACTTTGTGACTGTGTGTGGTCCTACTGAAATTATTAGAAATACAAGGAGAAAATATGCAAAATTCCAAAGTAGATGGGGGTCTTTTGAAAGTTTTTCGTTCGGTGGGTATTCATGGATGGAACTATGAAATAGGTCGTACGTGGTATGTGCATCACACTTGGATGTTTGCATGACCAAAATGTCACAATTTTAGATTTTTCATGTCTTAGGACAAAAGACAAATTTATTAGGATTCAGGTAAGATCTTTTTTGTGATTCTATAGCTATTAAATGAACACATGTAATCCTAAATTTGATCCTATAAATGTTTGTTGGATCTAGTTGTTAGATTTGGATATTATTGGATTGATTTGGGCATGAGGTCACTATCTATCTTTGACATGTGGTTTTGTTGGAACCCAATAACATCACTAGTCACCAGATTCAGTTTGAACTCGAATTTAATCTTGCTATATAATGTTAAATACTGGACGAGTAAGGTTCTTCTTTTAGCATCGTGTTTTGCTTGTTTGGATCACTGTTTTACCCTTGGGTCTTGGACGATAAGTTGTCAGGTTTTCTTTCTGGGCACACCATCGTCAAATTAAGTCCCATTGTTGTCAGATTATGGCTAATCCAGTTTTGGACAAATATTTATGTTATGTTGATACCGTGAGACCTTCTACCTAAATTAAACGTCGTGTTTAACTATAACTATTCAATCATGCAACATCGTCTTTAGCTATCACTTTTTGAACATGTAGACATCATTTTCCTCATGGGTTGATTCTAAACCATCTTTATTGCGATGACTATGAACTCTCTAGATAAATATATCAAAGTAAAAAGTATATCTTTTTATTCAGTTTTTATGTAGATCATCAATAATGGTTCATCTCTAAAATAACACACAGAGTCTATAAAATCGTTCATATACTATATATGAAAACATTCATGAAATTCGCCTAGGTGATCCCTTCGATCCCTAAGTTTCTTCATTGTTGTTATCTGCCGATCTTGAGCATTCCACATATGCAAACTGAGGACTGCTAGAGTTTCTTCAATGCCTCCCGATTGTTGCAATAGTTCCAATTGTATGATCAGTGGTGGTGGCTATAGGCTCTATACTATGTAACATATTGTGGAAAGGGTCCTACTATTTAAACCTAACCTTTTTTCTATTTGCACCAAGTGTGACATTAATAAATTTAAATTTGTGTTTTTCTTTTATAACTTCCGATATATAATGTTTTATAAAAAACGAATATAGTTTTGCGATGTGCTTAATTTTATCTACATTTTGATATAAATTTTATAAAAAACGGAGCCTTATCAAATATAACGTTTTATAAGTCGTTATAAAATTTTATATTCCGTTTTTTATAATGTTTATATTAAAACGTAGATAAAAATAAACATATCACAAAACCGTATTCTTTTTTTATTAAAACATTATATATCGGAAGTTATAAAAGAAAAATATAAATTTGAATTTATTAATATCACATCAATTTATATAAATAGTAAAAAGTTAGGTGTAAATAGAATCACCCTTGTAGAATTTCCCAAATTAGGGTTCAAGTTTTGCTTACAGATTTATAATTGAGTTAATTACTGTTTTCGTCCCTGTGGTTTGTCAAAAATCACTATTTCAGTCCATTAGTTTAAAAATGGCGATTTCAGTCCCTGTGGTTTCACCTTCGTAACCATTTCAGTCCACCTCGCAACCATTTCAGTCCCTGTACTTACAGAATAAATGGATTGAAGTGGTTACGAAATTGAAACCAGAAAGACTGAAATGATTACGAAAGTGAAAACACATGGACTGAAATCACAATTTTTAAACTAATGGACTGAAATAATGATTTTTGACAAACCACATGGACAAAAACAGTAATTAACTCTTTATAATTAATTAGACATATATTTATAGTATATTTACAGTACAAACCCTACACTATACAAAGTGTTATAAAATCACCATAGGCTTATAAATATTCTATTGTATATATTCTTACAATTTGAAGTTACATGTACAGTAACTCAATTGGATAATTTTCTTTTTGTTTTTTTTTATTTTTAATTCTTTACTTTTAAATATTTAGTATTACAACATTTTAACTTTCTAAAAATTTTATAATTATTCTTAAGTGCTTGTTTTTATGTATGTGTCGGTATAAATTCAAGTTGATTATGTGTCGGTATAAATTCTTTGAAAATGGGTAGGCTTAGATGTAATATTTTTTTTTTTGCTTTTTTTTGTACTTTTTCGATTGATCTACGTTTTGGCATAAATTTTGTTTTACAAGTTCACTACAAGAAAAGGGTAGGTTAGTGGCGACGGCTGTCGCCGCTATTGGTCTCTCCTGTCGCCGCTATTGACCTTTAGCGGCGACACGTGGCCGCTATAGAGTCGCCGCTATTACTGGGCCGCTATTGGTCCGGCTGTCGCCGCTAAAGGTATATGTCGCCGCTAATGCGCTATTTTGTCTTTAGTGGTTTTGGCGGACTATCAATAGCGGCGACGCCTATCGCCGCTAAAAGTCAATTTTTTATAACAGCAGCTAAAAACAGCTGCCAAACCTGTTTCCGACCAAAAAAACACAACCTGTATCAAACCGCAACCTGGAACAACTTCATTCTAATTTATCAAACTCCAACAACACATACAAAACATAATAAAGTTATAAACAACATTTAAGTCCTACATTATCATCCTAAAACGATAAAAATAACAACCCATACTTCGAAATCATCCTAATCTTCGTCATCTTCTTCGTTACCAAAAAAAGGGTTGTAACAGTCATCGTCGTCGTTTGCCGGTGCTTTTCCTTTTGAACTTAGGTAGTCGTCAAGTCGATTCCGGAAAGCCGAGCTTTGGAACAAGTTGTCAACAAATTCCTACAATAATAAATATCAAAACGTATATTAGCATATTAATTAACGCTACCAACATATATTTAACAAGGAAACACGCGTTCGTTAATCATTTTATAGAGAGTAATAATGTTTGTTATATATGTATTACCTAGCAAATGTAGAGTAATGCGTGCTATATATGTATATATGTATTATACCTTATGGAGAAACCATCCCGGAAATGCGGTTTTAAGATCATCTTGGAGATGTGTATGTTTGAATTCACTACATTGATCACTAACATAAGCAGAGAATGAAAAACACTAATTAACAAATTATGAAAAGTTAAAAGATAGAAATACTCACTTCATGTACTCCCTGACTTCTACGCAGTTTTCGAGGACAAACCATTCCAACTCTCTTTTTCCGATGAATGATAGATGTTTGTCATTTATTGCCCCAACAGGACGACATTTGGACTCAAACACCCATAACTTTCCTTTTTCAACAACGACATCCTCGTTTCTATCTGGGCAATTGAACTTAGTCTGAACATCTTGAAGGTACATTGAATAAAATGTTAGAGCTTCTTCAAGCACATAACCTTCAGCTATACAACCTTCCGGCCTTGCCGTGTTTTTGACATAGTTCTTTAGTTTTTTCATGTATCGTTCAAATGGATACATCCATCTAAAAGTTACTGGACCTCCAACAATCGCCTCATCAGGTAAATGCACAAGTAAACGAACCATAATGTCAAAGAATGCAGGTGGATAGATCATCTCTAACTTGCATAAGATGGTAACAATGTCATCCTTCGCTTTCTTCATATCATCAACCGATAGTGTTCTAGAGCAAAGTTGCTTAAAGAACATACAAAGGTCTATTATCGGCGTAGATGTGTCTTTGGTCAAAAGCCCTCTAACTCCAATCGGTATCAAACGTTGCATGGGGATATGACAGTCATGAGATTTCAACCCGGTAATGTTAGCATTGTTATCTGTCACCCTCTTACTGATATTAGATCCAAACCCATCTGGTAGTTTAACATTTTTTATAAACTAACAGAAAAGTATTCGATCATCGGACTTGAATGAGTACTTTGGGTGGGGACTTAAGAACTTGCCACCCGATTGTTTCAGCCATTGTGTCGGCCAAATGTTTAGGTTTTTCAAGTCGGACCGCGCATTTGGCGTGTCTTTGCTCTTATCATTCATTAGAAGAGTACCGAGTAAGCTGTCGCACACATTTTTCTCTATATGCATTACATCTAAGTTATGTTTCAGATGCAAAGAAGACCAGTACTCAAGATCAAAAAATATGCTTCGTTTGGACCAGTTCAGCTTGCAATCTGACCGTGTTATCCTCCCACCTCCAAAAGCTGGATGCTTGCCAGGTAGACGCTTAATTAAACAACTGTGTTGAGTTTCTATGTCAGCTGGACTAAACTGTCTCGGAGGGTCTCGTGTCTCGGGTCTCCCGTTAAATTCGAGACTTGTTCTCCAATGATGGTTGGCATCTAAGAACCGGCGATGACCAACATAAGCACATTTACCAGTTCTACGTATTGAAGGAGTGTCATGGTTGCAAGTTGGGCATGCCATGTAGCCTTGACCGCTCCAACCTGATAGACTACTACGGGCTGGAAAGTCATTTATGGTCCATAACAACGCCGCCTTCATTGTGAAGTACGTGTTTGTTGCTGCGTCTTTAGTACGTATACCTGACTGCCACAATTGGTTAAGCTCATCCACTAACGGTCTAAGGAAAACGTCCATGTCTTTCCCAGGTGATTTAGGGCCAGGAATCAACAAGGTCAACATGAAGGTGGACTCTCGCATGCAAAGCTATGGAGGCAGATTGTATGTAGTGAGTATAATCGGCCATGTGCTATGAGTTGAGGATTCGCTACCGTTGTTAAATGGATTAAAACTGTCAGCTGCAAGCCCTAAGCGAACATTTCGTGGCTCCATCGCGAAGTTTGGGTACTTTTTATGAAAGTCTTGCCATGAAGATCCATCAACTGGATGACGCATAGTCCCATCTTCTGATCGTCCGGTACTATGCCATATCATATCTTTTGTTGTGTGCCTTGAACAATACAAACGTTGTAGTCTAGGCGTCAAAGGAAAGTATCGTAACACCTTACGAGCCACCTTCGTGCCTTTTTTGTCTTTATCGACCCATCGACTCTCTTTACAAATAGGACAATTTTGCAAGGACTCGTTTTCTTTCCAAATGAGAGCACAATCATTTGTGCACACCTCTATCATCTCATATGCTAAACCAGTCTTCTTAAATGTCTTCTTAGCTACATAATACGAAACGGGAATCTTGTTGCCCTCTGGCATCTAATCTCGCAACAAGAAGAGGATTCGATCAAATGCTTCATTAGTCAAATGGTGCGTATCCTTTATATTCATAAGCTTTTCTAAAAAGTCAATAGAAGAATACTTAGTACAACCAGGATATAATTCGGTTTCACCTTCCTTTACCAAGTCTTCAAAATCATCACGAACACCGCTACTATCTCCATTCGAGTTCTGTTGGTTAACGTATGTATCTTCTTCCATACGCTCCCCCCTAACGTCTTCAATGCCGTTTCCCATACCGTTTTGTGGCGCAACATCGTCTACTTCCACAACTGGAGTCGTTTCCCCATGATAGGTCCACTTCGTGTAATCCTTCCAAAAACTGCTAATACGCAAATGGCGTTTCATAGTTGCCATGTCTATTAAGCCGGAATTTTTACATACGTTACACGGACATCTAACTTCGTCGTTGTTTTTTATCACTCTTTCACACATCTTGATGAAAGACTCGAGTCCTTACTTGTAGTGAGGTGAATGACGTGGGGAATCAATCCAACTTTTATCGTAAGTCATTATGCAACTGAAAGAAAATCTAATTTAAGATTAATAAGACAAGGGTAGGCTGCTAAACCCACTTTTTGAACACCTTATCTCATATGTGAATGTGCATTACATGATTGTTTATTTAAGAAAAATTCGGCAGCATTTCCTCTTAGCTCCCAAGTATATATGTAATGATATATACCCGAGGAGCAAAGAGAAAATGATAACCGAATCCTTCTTAAACAAACAATCGTGTAATCCACATTCACATCCTAAATAAGATAAAATATTTAAAAAGCAGTCCCAAGTTAAACGGGGACAACCTGAAATTAATTTCTAAATCAATTTCGGGCGGGTATTTCTAAGCTCGTTATGTTTAAAATGATGAATTCAAACTCGGGCGCCGTTTTTAAAGCTTGTAATGTTTCCCTTCATAATGGTTTAAATTTCGGGCGAGTATTTTATTAGCAGGGATTGTTTTAAATAATGATTTCAATTTTGGAGGGTATTTTCGATGTTCGTTATGTTTTAAATGATGATTTTAATTTAAGGAGGGTCTTTCCTAACTAATATATATATCACATAAACATAGAAATTATCAACTTAAACATATTTTTCTCAAACCTAAACATAAACATAGAAATTCTCAACTTAAACATAATTTATACACATTAACACATATTTTATACATACTTACATACACACATTTACATACTTTATACACACAAGAATACTAACATACACACATTGAGAACCAATTACAAACATTTAGAACCTATTACACCATTTACATACACCTACATATATACTAACATACACCTACATACATTCATTCATATACTTACATACACACACACATGCTTACATACACATTTTCACCAAATACATCTACATTATACATTTTCATATACATTCACTAACATATACACGTTTACATACAAACATACATCCTTACATACACATTTACATACTTACCTTCATACATAAATACATCGATTTTCATACACACATTTTCACCAAATACAACTACATTATACATTTTCACATACATTCACTAACATATACACATTTACATACAAACATACATCCTTAGATACACATTTACATACTTACATACAACTACATACATAAACATATAGACTTTCATACACACATTTTCGCCAAATACACCTACATTATACATTTTCACATACATTCATTACCATATAACACATTACATACAACCTTACATACACATTTACATACCAACATAAACCAAAAAATAAACAATTTCCAAACTTAGAAAAAAAAACAAGTAAAACTAACCTTAATTTGAAGTTTCAAGTAGATGGTGACCGGAGACGAGGTGGTGACCGGAGAAGTGATGGCGGTGACCGGAGAAGTGATGGTGGTGATCCGACTTCTTCACCAAAAATACCAAAATACACAAAAATTAAAAGGTATAACATGTATATAACAAATTAGAGAAGAAATTTAACAAAAACAAAGTTAACTCACCGAATTTGGGCAAAAAATGGGGTTTTTCGTCGGGTTGGGAAGAAGAAATTGGGGAAAAATGTGAAAAAGAGGGAAGAATTCGCGGATGTATAGCTGGACCAGCGATTAGGGTTTTAGCGGCGACACCCTGTCGCGTTATTGATCATGTCGTCGCCGGTATTTCTGTTAACGAATCTTAGCCATTGGATCTTGATAAGAAATGTGTAGCTAGGGTTTAATGTGGGACACCAGGTTTTAGCGGCGACAGCTGTCGCCGCTATTGACCCATCGTACGTCACCGCTATTGGTTAAAGTAACCCCAACCGTTAGATCTTGATAAAGATCAACGGCCAGGGATTGTTGTTAAAAACAGGGATGCGGATCGACCATTAGCGGCGACAATAAGGCTGTCGCCGCTATTTCCGTCACCGGTAATAGTGGTATATTCTTGTAGTGGTTGGGTAAAATATAATACGTTTTCGTTAGACTGTATGTATTCGACTTACTTTACGTTTCGGTGACACCGCAACGTGCTGTACCATTTTTAGCTTAGAAAGATAATTTTGTACTTATTTTTATGTACGTGTCGGTATAAGTTCAAGTTGGGGTTCGACATAAAGTTTTTTCGCAAATAAGCCGGATCGAATATAATACGTTACCATGCTTATTTTTATGTACATCTCAGTTTTTTAACGTTTTGACGTAACTTTTGTTCAGAAACGATTTGGGCCTTGATGATAAAATCTCGGTTACTTTACATTTGTACCCGCTGCAACGCGCGATGAATTTACTAGTTATCTAACATTTACATCTAGGTTTTAGTCCCTTCTAATTGTCTTCCTATTTTATCAAAAGGGGTGCTCCTATCCAAGAGCCTACAACTTGAAAATTTGAAAATTGGACGAGGAATGATTTATGAAACAACTTGAAAGTTTATTTGTTTCTGTCCAAGAGGCTACATTTTATAAGCTCATAAAATCTCTTCATGGCATCAAACAATCATTAAAGTAATGGAACAAAATATATGATGTTTGTTAACTTATGGTGATAGTTTACCTAAATATATGATGGTTGTTAACATAAACCTGTTTCTAGTAAAAAAAATTGATCCTTCTTATCTTGTATAGATTGTTAATGTCAAGTGTCTGTCACGAGAATTCTTAAGCATACGTTTAAAAGATAAATAAATTCTCGAATATATCTTATTTCAGATATTAATGATTGGAGTTGTTACTTGAGTATGAATATGGTGCTAGAATTTATTTCTTCAAGGTGTTTATTATTACTCGATCCAAAACACAATCGTGACTCAAATACTTTTTTTTATTTATTGGAACTCTCCGAATTCCTTTAAATGTATAGTGGTAATATCACATAACATGAACAAAGTGAGGTTATGTGACATCTGTTACATAACATGGAATGTGCAAGTTTGATAACATTTGGGTGTAGTGATAATACTACATAACTCCACGAAACACATTCCCGAACACACCTTCACCTCTCACACGCATTACAACATATGACATCACACATGTTCAATATAACTATCATTCTCTTCTTAACCTCTCACCTTCACCACATAACCCCTTTATCACCATCGCGACAAGCAAATTCACTAACCCATAGCGCCGAGGGAGGCGGTGTTCCCCGGCGCTATGTTGCGCCATGCACCCCATAACAGCTGGATCACGGTCCACTACGCAAGGACTAAGAACTCAACAATGAAGAAGATCAAATAGAGTAAATATATATCACTAAACCGCAGTCGCATCTGCCACGACGCTGCTAGCCACCCCACCTCCAACCACCTGCCCTCGCCCCAGGTCGCTGTCCATGCATCTAGAACAGCGCCACCACTGGCCGCCTTGATTGTTGCCGCCATTTCTGGTGTTCACACAGCGACACCAAAACTAATTACAAATTAAAATTCACTTGATAGATTTAGTTTATTGAATTTTAAATACTGTTAGCAAATTCCAAATCCAGTTCTTCCATGTTCCACTTCCTTTGATTAATTCCATCTTCATTAAAAAAAAGATCCTTAAACCAAACACATCTTTAGTCCTCCAATTCCTGAATGCTTAATAACCCTTAAATCCCCTGATAGTTTATGCTGTCCCAATCATGATGAACCTAGTATCTAACACACATTACAACATATGACATCACATGTGTTCACAATAACTATCATTCTCCTCTTGACCAAATGAGCTACAAATTCACTATTTTCTACACTTATAAATCGAACATTTACTTGTGCACAGTGGATGACATTTACATAGACATGATAGATATGCAAGTTTCAGATATTTGAGACCCCATAACAATATGTTGTCATATAGCAAGATGATAGAATCTGATATATAATGTATATAAAGTGCGATCGTTATACAGTTGTAGGCACTGTGTCATATGTAATATACTGACAATGCCAACATTTTGATGTCAGCTTTTGTAGGAAGAAAGATCATGAGTTCTGTGCTTGGTTATATGATTTGTGTCTGCCTATGATGTTATTTTCGTTAGTTTTCTGATGCATAATGTGTAGCCGTTTACTTCACTATCTCTACCCCAATTGATATGCTAAATTTCCACTCAATCATGATGCATTTTACATATTGCAATCATCAATATTCTTGCCTAGGTTCAATCTGTACAAGCGTGACAAGAGCACTTTATGGTCCGGTCTAGGTCGGGCTAGGTCTACCGTCCCACAACATGCTCCATGATGTATATAACTAGACCATGTTGAAATATAAAGTTTCTGTTATGACTTACTTGGTTAGAGACTAGTATATAATACTTGTTGAATGAATGAAATATTAGATAGTTAGTAATGAAAATTCAGGAATTGTAAAACGATATTTTGAGATAGAATACGAATTAATAAAATAAGAGAAGCGGAAAAAATAACGTTAGGTCACAAAATTGTGACACGTGGATCAACGAGCTACTTATTAGGTATAGATTTTATTTATTATTCCGCATTGCTAATGCGTTCGTCGCATGATCATTTATCTCCAGTCACTAGTTGTTTGAGGGAAATATTTTTTATCGGTACTTGGTTTAAATTAGGGTTTTCAACACTCTAGGTATTTCGTCAAAAATGTATGGGAAGTTCCAACGCAATTAAGAAAATTTCAAAGGAAATTTCACCTCTTTACAGTAGCGTAACATGAACATTCTTGCCCTTTATCGCTTATCACAGACTTATAAAAGTTCTAAACATAAACCGAACTTTTTTGGACAATGCGGGTAAAACAATCTACTAAAAACTTGTTATATTTGTAATTTAAAGCTTGAAAATCCTGCAAAATGATATAGATTATATATAGAACAGTAGTTTGAGCCATGGTTTTTCCTTGTTAAGAAGTGAGGTATTAAAGAGCAATGATACAAGTATGAATATTTGAGGCCCCATTGCTTATAATTATAGGAATATTTGGTATGGTATGATGAGAAAAGGTGACATGCATTTCCATTAGAACAGTGAATTGGTTGGTGGTACTAAATAACTTTTCTCCACAAAATCTGCATCAATATCATAAGATATACTGTTTATAGTACCGGAAGAGTTGGCCATCAAACGTGGGATGGGATGTTGACGATGGACATTCACTACAATGTAAGGACTAGTTTAAGGTTTGCGTAAATCAACACAAATATGTGTCTAGTTCATTCAGTTGTTGACATGTAATACCATGTACATCAATAATCTTTTAATTTTTAAGCCAAATATTTATGTTGATTTATTAGGCATATCAGTTGTAAAAATGTGTATGATAAACTCTATATCCTTGGTTTTGTAAACTCATGTATTTCCTCATATGTGGATGTATTTTACTTAATCATTTGTACATGAAAGCATCTGCCCGTTTTGAACTTACTCGTTGAGTCCACGAAGGATAGATATCGGGCTTTTGTAATTCCTAGATCGTAGCAACTTCCCGTTCTTAACTTACTCGTTGAGATCAGCGATGGATCTTGGCTTCGATAGTTCCTAGATAGTACGATATATTCCCATGTTGCGTTTGATGGTATACATTTGTCAAGTTATTCTGATCGGACTTCTTGTTTACATAACATTTCGTCATTTTTTTTCATACTCATTTTTGATGGATTGATTAATAGGGAGCATGTTAAGGTTCAACTTCAAGTGAGTTTGTCTAGCTTATCCACACATTCACATATACACATAATACATACCTATACATTGTACACATACATATAGAGAGATACATCTTGCATTTAAAAGATCTAAATGAATTAGAGACTGCATGGAGGGTTCTTCATTGGAAGTATCTCTCGTTTTAATGACTCTCTCTCTCCCTCTCTCCATGCAACCACTATTTAAAAAATATGATGATTCCCTAGCTACTCTTAGTCTCCTATGATGATGAATTACCGGAGGCTCTTCATGTCCGTTCCTTTTGAATATCTTCACTTTCACTTTTTTTTATTATGTTCAAAAGAAGTGGATAGATTGATCATGTGTATGTGACTTTAACCTAATATATCAGAATAATAATAGGTGCTCGTGATTTTATTTAATTTAATGAACGATTAAAATAGCAAACATTAGATCTTTCACAATCATACAATCCCTGACCCAAACACATGTATGTTTCAGATGAGAAATTACACTAAAACAATATATGAGGGAAGTCCAGGTCGTAAATGCATGTGTAATAAATTACAATGTTTGAATGTTAGTTAGTCATGCATAATGTATTGAAAGACAATTATCTTGTGATCATTTTTGGGTTAATTATATATTTATATTTGATTCAAATCTTTTTTATGCGTGACTAAACCAAAATTTCATTGATGTGATGAATTCATGGATGTGAAAGTTGTCATCATGTCTAATGATAAAAAAAATCAACTAAACATTAGTTGATTATGGTTTTATAAAAGAAGCACAATATATTGAAAATTCAGTTAAAATACGATAAATAATATAATTATATTCATGCACGAACTTTATGTATGGGGAGGACCATCTCACAATGCCCGTGATTTCGAGGGATACGTGTTTTTTTTAAATACGATATATATTGTATATGTTATTTTTTTTAAATAGTATACTCATACCAATTCCAGTATAGGCCTATTTATAAAGCAATTTTTATGGGTTATAAGTGGTTGTGTTGAAATAGGAGACATGATATAATATAGGATCATTTACAAATCAATTTTTATGTTTATCGTTAAAGCATAAGAACATATTTTTTCAAGCTCAAATATGATACATGAATTCTCAGAAACGCCCCTGCTTATATTATATTGTATTATATGAATATATATAACAATTCACGTACTTAAATATTAAAATTTAGTGGCTACGACTTTGTACCGTATATCTTTTGTTCACATGCAAAAGATTATATGGCTTTTAGCATATTGGCATCTTGGGGATGAGATAGAGCTTTGGGACTAATAGGAATTGGGTTCGATTCACACAAGGGAGGTTTTTTCCATATTTGTTGGGTTTCCTTCTGAATTGGTGTATAGGCATTATGCCTAGTGTAGATGGATATAATTGGGTCATTCCGCTGATGACACGATGATACCCTAGTGGTCTATCATTGATCCAAATTTACCGTTCAAAAATAAAAAATGATATGTTTAAAATACAAAACAACGTAAAAGTCTAACAACCCAAATGGTCCTATCAACAATCTTATAGTGCACACAGAAACTATGTGTTGGGGGAATTTTGGAAACACATATTATCAAAAAGGTGTGTGATCGCTCTCAGATTAAATTATTTCGGTGTTCTCTCAAAAAATTTAATCGGATAGAACTCCGATTGAGAAATCAAACAATAGCATGTTTGTTTGTGAAATCATCTGAACCAGCCAGGGGTCGCCGCACCTTGGACCCTGTTTATAGGGGCGCTGCCCCTAGACCCCGCCAAGAGGGCGTTGCCCTATTGGAAACCCCATTTGAGGTTGTGCCCGAACACTTGGATTATAACCACTCGAACAAGCCTGCATTCCCACATCTCATAACTTATTCGATGTATATTATAACTCCGTTAGGTCACCAAGTTAATCCACTGTACATTAAAATTTCTAACAGCATGTGATCATATTAAGTATACAACAATACATAGTGAAATTGTAAATAACAATATGTCTTATAATTTATCATCGCTACATTATAAGCATAAAACCAAAGAAACAATAATTAATCAAAGAAAAAAAGTTGAATAACAGACTCATCAACAATAACAGGATCGATTTTAAGATATTTATCAGTGCCTGCCGAAGGACCGATCAAAGATAAAGAAAATTATAAGCTATTCAATTAATAACTATTCCCGACAAAAAAGTCATTGACAAGCAAATACATTGTAATCCAGACAAATGAAAAGAAAATTCAAACAAGGACTTGTTTTATAAAGTTCTGCTTGTAATCCAGACAAATCAAAAGAAAATTCAAACAAGGACTTGTTTTATAAAGTTCTCGAAGTTACATACTATCTTAGTAGCAATAACTTACCAAAAACTAAAGAAAATTTCATTATTTAATATACGCCTGTGACTATTGGTCTAAGATTGTTTATGCGGGTTAATGATTGAGTTTGTATTGTTTCAGGTAACTAGATCGAAGATACATAATATAATTTGATTTTATCACTTTTGGGTGAAATTTATTTTAAAATACACAAGAGGGTATAAATTGCATTTAATCTATTAATTTAATCTATTAATATAAGGGCCTAAGTGATGAAAAGAAAAGAAATCAAATCAAAACAAATTAAATCAAATAAAGAGGGTTTAACTTGTATTTTAACTATGAAAAATAAGGGTCTAAGTGAAAAAAAATGTTGACTGCCAAATGGTTTTATCGCCTGAGGATGCAACAACAAAAATGAGTGGTAAAAACAAGGAATCAATTGGTGGAAGGGAACTATACTATAGTTTCCACAAGGACGAGATTTCTGCTGAGAGCATCATGCACAAGTGTATTGTACACTTTGTAACCGCACAAAAACATATCCTAGCGCGTAAGGAGTATCCTGGTTTTATAGTTTAGAAGGTGTATGACCCAAAGTCTAAGAGGCTTCTCAAGCTCACCTATAATGGTTTTGAACAAGATTTGAAAGAAGAAATCAATCTACTTGTTCAAAAAATGATGCTCCATTTGGGGATCCTTCCTTACATGGATCCTCTTGTTTAGAAATAGGAATACCTAAATAAAGAATCTTCTTGTGTTAATGGTAGTTTTTTTATTTCATGAGTTGTTTTTGTTTCGCACAAAGTATTGTAGCTTCAACTTGGATATATTTCTTCCATTCCTAAATAAAAAGTTTTTTATATGATGTTAATGGTAGTTTATTTTTTCATTTCATAGTTTGTTTCAGTTTCGCACAAATATTTAGCTTCAGCTAGGATCTATTTCTTCCTTCCGCAAAATAAATGTAACTGAACCATAGAGGGCCTTATAATATTTTTATCCACATTAGATATATAACCACAACGTGAGTACAATTAAATGTCTTAATATTAAAGTTCTTTTAATCACACTTAACAAAATTTACAACTTCCATCCTCAAACCACCCTCTACAATTAATACTCGCCAAACTACCTTTCCCTCTTAATGATCTATTTCCCCACACACAATGAACACCATCTTTATCGAGACACCATTGTTGGACTCCTAACATATAACTTTTGCAAAGCAAAAGCATAACTTTGTACTAAACATGTCAAAGATCAATGAGTAAGTAATGAAATTATAATAATATGTTCAACTAAATTGTTATCGCTTCTTAGTTCTTATCACGGATAACACTATTAACTTGCCGTGCACGTAAGGAAATCATGACTTAACCAGTTTCCTAGTAAGCGGATAAGAAATAAAAAAATTCATATATGGAAAGGCAATCACACCATAAATATATATTAATACATAAGAAACTATGTAAAATAATACGTATTAGTATGAAGTACCCACAACCAAAATAAACATGTAAATATGGACATATGAAAACATAAGCAACTAAACCATCGGCCAACGTGCAATTAAGTTTGGCATTTTAGACAAACCATCTACAAGAAAAATGTAAATATTATCCTAGGGCCTCTCCGTACATCTCAAAATATATAAAAGCCACCCCTCAAAGAAAACCATGCCAAACAAGTGAAACAACATACTCTAATTATACCCATACAAGTAGTGTTATGTCACTGATGCCTTAGTGATGTACATGCAAAAACCATACAAGAAGTAACACCTAAGAAGGTAGTTTATATATCAAATAGAGTACGCACAACATATGACTATGTGTTAAATCATATGACCATATAAATATGTGAGGCCATGAGTACAAAGTTTAAGAATTACCTTCACTTGTAACTGTATCAAGTTAAAATGCTAAGTATATTGTATACACATAGGCCATGACTTACACGGCCAAAAAATACCAATTAAACTAGTCAACTATGTGTATGGAGATTTAGTAGGTAAATAGTTTCAAGAATCCGAAAGGCTTTATAGAAAAACGTATCGCATTTAAGAAGCTACAAAAGTGCCTCCTAATACAAGAAATAAATAAGAAAGCTACAACCAACAAGATTTGAAACCAAGTCAGTTGATTCAATGGAGATGGGTTAACCACCCAAATCATCTATCATTTTTTAGCTCAATCACACTACACTCATATATAGCCATCGTCCATAAAAATACGTGGTGGTCAATTGGTTCTTCAATAGTTTGTGTAACATCTTAAAAAAGGTGTGGGTCGCTTGATCTCCGCCAATTCCCTAAGGTGGGTTTGCCCATACCACATATAACCCTCTACGTGTACGTATAACATGTGCATCACATATTCATGTGTGACACACTTTGTAGAGTATGCCGTAATTAGAAAGTGCTTGTACCCGTGGTCATTTCCTTCAAAGAGTTTTAATCATGAGTATTTGTCTTATTCTTTATCAGGTACTTGAATCAACCGTATATGTGACCATTTATGAGTGTTTCCTAATCACAATCGTAATTTTCTTAACTAGTCATGATCATGTAGTTGACATAAAAGCAAATCATGTCAAACACAAGATATATAGTGCCTCATATCTTACCATAAACATTTATTTTCATCACTTCGTTAACAAGAATCGGGATCGATAAGTCTTACAAAATATATTCGAGAAATAATTTCAACCTAATCCTTATGCATTTTCCTTGAACTAACATTTTGTTAACAAATTATTTTGATTCAACAACAATCATTTTTCTCATTGTAAAAAGACACAACCTCACATTACTAATAGTAATGATTTCAAACTTGTAACACACTCCCATTTAATCAATTAACTCTGTGGTTTTCATAATCATAACTAAATCCTATGACTTGAATGTGTTTGCACACACTTAAATTCAATACTAGTGGAACTTTCAATAACTAGACATTTTTTGTTTGTAGGTTTTTTACATGATAATTTGGATATATTTTTAAAGATTTAATGTTTTTTTTAATAAGTGGCAAAGAGAGACATGGCTAGCAGTTCCAGTAGCAATAACATCTGTGATGATGTGCCACAACCTATCAAGGTGGCTAAGCGAATTGGCAGTGTAGTTAAGATTTCTGCGGAGAGAACTCACGACCATAAGCATCACTACACTAAAAGGCATTCAAATTCGATGAGAACACTTACAAGTTAGTTAATTTTTTTACAACTACTGATAAGTTTCTTGATGCTTGTGGTCTACTCATTTGGAAAACATACCTAATAGCTTTTATATTTTTCCGTAGAATATGTAGTGAGATATTGTGCTTTTAGCTCCCGATTCTTAAGGACAGATGGCAAAGCCGTATGTGGCTATGATAAAAGTTTGGATATATATATATATATATATATATATATATATATATATATATGTTTGTAATATGTTTCCCAAATCGTTATATATACTAATGTTTGTGTGTACATGATATCACTCAAATGGAAAAATAAGGAAATAATGTTGATTGCCTAATGTTTTTATCGTCACGAGGATGCAACACCAAAAAGGATTGGTAAAAACATGGAACTAATTGGTGCGAGGGAACTATACTATAACTTCCACAAGGATGAGGTTTCTACTCAGAGCATCATGCACAACTGTATTATAAACTTTGTAAGCACAGAAAAACGTATCCCATCACGTAAGGAGTATCCCGGTTTTATAGTTCAAGATGTGTATGACCCTAAGTCTAAGAGGCTCCTCAAGCTCACCTCCAATGGTTTCAAACAAGATTTGAAAGAAGAAATCAATATGCTTGTTCATAAAACCAAGCGTCATTTGGGATTGTTCCTAAAATGGACCATGCCGCTTAAAAATAGGAATGCCTAAATAAAGAATATTGTTGTGTTTTTGGTAGTTTTTCCATCTCATGAGTTGTTTCAGTGTCGCATAAGTAGTACTATAGGTTCAACTTGGATCAATTTCTTCCTTTCCCAAATAAAGAATTTTCTTTATGATGCTAATGGTACTTTTTTTCATTTAATGATTTGTTTTAGTTCCGCACAAGTATTGTAGCTTCAACTTGGGTCTGTTCCTTCTTTTTCCAAAATAAATGTAACAGAACTGTATAGGGCCATGTAATATTTTATTTTTCACATTAGATATATAACTTAATGTGAGTCAAAAAATTTTAATCACACTTAACAAATTTGCAACTTCTATCCTCAAACCACCCTCTACAATTTATACTCGCCAAACTACATTCCCTCTTATGGATCTATATCCCCACCCCCCGCACACAATGAACGCCATCTTTGTCGAGACGCCATTGTTGGACTCCCAAGTGTAGTTTTTGCAAACCAAAAGCAAAATTTTGTATTATATGTCATCGTTAAACAATTAAATAGTGAAACTACAACAATATATTCAACTAATTTTTTTATTTCATAAAGGTCTTCATTCTAAGCCAATCCCTCTACATATCCTATCATGGATAGCATCACTATTAACTTGTCGCACACACAAGAAATTCTTGACTTAACTAGTTTCCTAGTAAGCAGATAAAGAACTAGAATATTCATATATGGAAAGGGGATCAAGTCATAATTATATTCATATGATAATAAATTGTTAATCTGTATCAATGTGAAGTACCCACAATCAAAATATTATATAAATATGAACATGTAGAAAAATGAGCAAATAAACAATGGACCAACTTGTGATTAAGTTTGGGCTTTTTAGACGGACCATCTACAACACATATGTAAATATTGTCAAAGGGCCGATCCATACATCTCAAAATATATAAAAAGCAACTCCTAAAAGAAAACCATGCCAAACAAGTGAGACACAATAGTCTAATCATACCCGTACAAGTAGTGTTCTGTCATTGATGCCTTAGTGATATACGTGCAAAAACCTTACAAGAAGTAACACCTAAGAAGGTAGTCTATATACCAAATAGAGTACACACAACATATTACTGTGTTGAATCATATGACCATATCAATATGTGAGACCATGAATACAAAGTTTAAGAATGTCCATCACATGTAATTATATCATGCTGATATGACAAGTATATCGTACACACATATGTCATGACTTAAACTACCAAAGAAAACTAATTAAACTATTCACCCTGTGTATGGAGATTTAGTAAGTAAATATATCCAAATCTAGAATGCTTTAAAGAATAACGTACCGCATTTAAGAAGCTACAAAAAGGTCTCTCAATAAAAGAAATAAAAAACTACAGCTAATAATATTTGAAACCATGTTAGTTGATTCAAGGGAGATGAGTTAACCACCAAAACCATCTATCCATTTTTCAGTTTAATCACACAACACTCAAATAGGGCCATCGTCCATAAAAATATGTGGTGATCAATTGATTTTAAGTAGTATGTATAACATATAAAAAGGTGTTGGACCAGTTCCCTAAGGTGGGTTTGCCTATACCACATATAACCCTCTGCATGTATGTATACCATGTGCATCATATATTCATGTGTGAGACACTTTGTAAAGTTTACATACTGTAATTAGCAAGAGCTTGTACCCGTTTTTCTTTTTGTAACGAGTTTTTGTCATGAGTATTTATGTTCATCATGTCCTAATCATGATCGTAATTTACTTTACTAGTCATGAACATATAGTTGACATAAAGCAAATCATATCTAACACAAGATATATTGTGCCTCATATCTGACCATAAACATTTATTACCATCACTTCATTAACAAGAGGAATCGGGATTCTGATACCTTTCATAATCTATTTTAGAAACAATTTTAACCTAATCCTTACGTATTTCTCCTTGAACTAACATTTTGTTAACAAATTATGTTGATTCCGCAACAATCTTTTTTCTTATTGCGAAAACACGTCTTCACATTACTAATAGTAATGATTTTAAAGTTGTAACACACTCCAGCTTAATAAACTAACCCCTTCGTTTTCATAATCATAACTAAAGCTTGTAATGAATGTGGAAAACACACTAACATTCAATACTTGGGGAACTTTCGATAATTAGAACGAATTGTGATATACATTGCTTTCTTAATTACACATAAAAATTTCCCTTCTACAAACACCCAATCCTTAGTGTTGGTGTGGGTGTGAGAGGAATCAATGATTTGAAACTCGTTTACACAACAACAATCAACAAAAGTGAAAGAATACCGAGTAAAAAAGTACGGAGCGTTTGTTTACAGCCCGAACTTGGGGAACTTAAGTTGCCAAATGGAAAACTTAAAACCGCAAATAAAGATATTAAACTACCTTGGTTGGTTCTCGTAACAGGAAAAACACAAAATATTGCTTTAAGGGTTGAAAGTTTGAAGTGATCAATGTTCTATCATCTTCAAGTCATTAGAATCAAGAGAACCATTTAGTTCTTTCGATCCCATGTATGATTGTAATGTCGTAAACAAAATCACTACTTGAAATCAATTTTTGTCAAAAGGTGTCATTGACGAACAAATCAACGGTGATCCCAGACGAATCAAAACATAATTCCACAAACAGACGTATTTCCCAAAGAGTTTGTTATACTAACGTCTGTCTACGTTGTTTGTGTGTACAAGATATCACAGAAATGGAAAATAAGGAAATCATGTTGATTGCCCAGTTGTTTTATCGTCCCAAGGATGCACACCAAAAAGGAGTGGTAAAAATGTGGAACCAATTGGTGCAAGGGAACTATACTATAGTTTCCACAAGGACAATGTTTCTGCTAAGAGCATGAGGCACATGTGTATTGTACAAGTTGTAACCATGCAAAACTGTATCCCATCGCGAAAAGAGTATTCTGGTTTTAAAGTTCAGGAGGGGAGGTGTATGACCCAAAGTTTTAGAGGCTTCTCATGCTAACCTATAATGGTTTTAATCAGCATATATGAAAGAGGAAATCAATATGCTTGTCCAAAAAACAATGCATCATTTGGACATCCTTCCTGACATGGATTATGTGGTTTAGAAATAGGAATGCCTAAATAAAGAATCTTCTTATGTTAATGGTATCTTTTACGTTTCATGAGTTGAAACAATTTTGCACAAGTATTGTAGATTCAACTTGGAAACCAAGTCAGTTGCTTCAGGGAAGATGGTTAACCACCCAAACCATCTATCCATTAGTTAGTTCAATTACACAACACTCATATGGGGCCATCGTCCACAAAAATATCTGATGGTCAATTGATTTTTAGTAGTATGTATAACATATAAAAAGGTGTGGGTGGCTTGATCTCGACCAGTTCCCTAGGATAGGTTTGCCTATACCACATATAACCCTCTACATGTATGTATAGCGTTAGCGTCACATATTCACGTGTGAGACACTTTGTAGAGTATGCCGTAATTAGAAAGTACTTGTACCAGTGGTTATTTCCATTAAAGAGTTTTAATCATGAGTATTTGTCTTATTCTTTATCAGGTACTTCAACCGTATATGTGGCCATTTATTATCGTTTCTAATCACGATCGCAATTTCTTTACTAGTCATGATTTTGTAGTTGACATAAAAGCAAATCATATCAAACACAAGATATATAGTGTCTCATATCTTACCATAAACATTTATTTTCATCACTTCATTAACAAGAATCGGGATTGATAAGTCTTTCACAATCTATTCTAGAACTAATCCTTACGTATTTCTTCTTGAACTAATATTTTGTTAACAAATTATTTTGATTCAACAACAATCTTTTTTCTCATTGTAAAAAGACACAACCTCACATTACTAATAGTAATGATTTTAAAGTTGTAACACACTACAACTTAATCAATTAATCTCGTGGTTTTCATAATCATAACTAAATCCTATGATTTGAATGTGCAAAACACACTTACATTCAACACTAGTGGAACTTTCAATAACTAGTCATTTTATGCTTGTAGGTTTTATACATGATAATTTGGATATATCTTTAAAGATTTAACTGCATGACATTTTGAAGTTGAGGACCCGTCACTTTAAAAACAAACAAGGAGTAGTCTCATAAAATCATAACTAATTAAATCCGCCTTTTGAGATATAAAAATTCCAGATAACTAAATATATGCTCATCCATCTAACAAAAATATAAAATCTAAGAAAACTATACAACATATAGCTTACAAGACTTTAGAAAATATATGTGATGAACATATATATGATCATAGATGATATGATACATGTATATAACATGTGATGAAAAACAATTATTTATGATATATAACATGCGATGAGAGAGGACATCTTAATAGTATATAACATGTGACAGTAAGAATATATTATATGTTATATGCATGTAATGTGATATGTAACATGCATGCAACATATGACACTTACTATGTGTAACATGTGACAAGAGAGTATGCATAGCATAGATAGAAATATATATTGTGTATAAATTGGAGTAGAAACCAAAAGGTTGTGTTCAAGCGCTATCGGAGATAAAATATACTTAAAGGTATGTGAGTTTTTGTCTTTCTGAAAAAGAAAATGAGCATAACTTTTAATGTTTTTTAGTAAGTGGTAAAGGGAGACATGGCTAGTAGTTCGAGGAGCAATAACATCGGTAATGATGTGCCACAACTTGTCAAGGTTGCTAAGCCAATTGGCGGAGTAGTTAAGATTTCGGCAGAGGGAACTCATGACCAGAAGAATCACTACAAGGCATTCAAATTCGATGGGAACACTTACGAGCTAGTTAGTTAATTTTTTTTACAACTGCTCATAAGTGATGCTTTTGGTTTACTCATTCGAAAACACATACCTAATAGCTTTTATATTTTTCATGGAATGTGGAATATGTAGGGAGATACTGTGCTTTTAGCTCCTGATTCTCAAGGACAGATGACAAAGCCGTATGCGTCTATGATAAAAGTATGGATATATATATATATATGTGTGTGTGTGTGTGTGTGTGTTTAATTTGTTTCCCAAAGCGTTTATTATACTAATGTTTGTGTGTACAGGATATTACTCAAATGGAAAATAAGGAAATAATGTTGATTGTCCAATGGTTTTATCGTCCTGAGGATGCAACACCAAAAAGGAGTGGTAAAAACATAGAACTAATTGGTGCAAGGGAACTATACTATAGTTTCCACAAGGATGAGGTTTCCGCTGAGAGCATCGTGCACAAGTGTCATTGTACACTTTGTAACAATAGAGAAGCATATCCCATCGCGTAAGGAGTATCCTGGTTTTATTGTTCTAGAGGTGTATGACCCTAAGTCTAAGAGGCTCCTCAAGCTCACCTCGAATGGTTTCAAAGCAGATTTTAAAGAAGAAATCAATATGCTTGTTCAGAAAACCAAGCGTCATTTGGGGATCCTTCCTTAAATGGATCGTGTCGCTTAAAAATTGGAATGCCTAAATAAAGAATCTTCTTGTGTTAATGGTAGTTTTTCCATCACATGAGTTGTTTTAGTGTCGCATAAGTACTGTAGCTTCAACTTGGATCTATTTATACCTTTCCCAAATAAAGAATTTTCTATATGATATTAATGGTAGTTTTTTTTTTTCATTTCATGATTTGTTTCAGTTTCGCACAAATTGTAGCTTTAACTTGGATCTATTCCTTCCTTTCTCAAAATAAATGTAACTGAACCGTATAGGCCATGTAATATTTTAATTTTCACATTAGATATATAACAGTAAAATGAGCAAAAAAAAATTCACACTCAACAAAATTTTCGTTTCCTGAAACCACCCTCTACATTTAATACTCACCAAACTACATACCATCTTATGGATCTATATCCCCCACACAATGAACTCCATCTTTGTCGGGACACTACTGTTGGACTCCCACCTGTAGCTTCTGCAAATCAAAAGTAAGATTTTGTATTAAATATGTGATAGTTCAACAAATAAATAGTAAAACTACAACAATGTATTCATTTAAATTGTTTGTTTCATAAAGGTCTTCAATTGTAAGCTAGTTGCGCCACATATCCTATCATGGATAGCATCACTATTAACTTTCCGCACACACAAGAAAATCATGACTTAACTAGTTTCCTAGTAAGCGGATAAGGAAATAGAATATTCATACATGGAAAGGGGATCAAGTCATAATTATATTTATACGATAAGAAATTGTGAAAAATAAATAATATGTATCAATGCAGGGGCAGATACATATTATTGGTGAAGTGTAAGCGGATAAGGAAATAGAATATTCTTGGTGAAGTGTAATCCTTTTGTTTTAATCTTTATTTTATATTCTAAGGATACCCCTAAGCAAATGTTAGGATACCCCTGAGTGTAGATGAAGATGAGAAATGGAATTTTATGGTTGATGGAAACAAAATTTCCCGGTGAAAACTTGCAGCGGCAGCACAACTTCTTAAAGAAGAAGATGAAAGTTATATTTATTAATATAATATATAATAAGCATTGGGAAAATTATGAATGAAAAGGAGTTTACCAAAAGTCAAGTCAAATACTTAGGTGGGAAGAGGAAGGTCTTGGGTTCAAGTCCCACAGACGATAGGAGATTAAAGAAATTAACCGTTCAAAAAAAAATCAAACTTCAATTAACATTTAATAGTTATTGAAACTTCGATTAATATTTAACGATTTGGTTTATTTAACTTATTGTAACCATTGCTTATTTGTTTTATTTTTTTCACTTTGTTTATGTATATTTTTTACATGTACCAAAGGTTCCTTATAAACGATATGTGCCTACAAGTTTCACAAAGTGTAGTTAACTTTTTTTAAACAACAGAAAAGGTTAAAAATGAAAATAATACAGGAAGAAACATTGAAACAGTTCTTTCTAAATATATATGATTTAATAAAAGGACTCAATGTAAAGAAATACTATATAAACATTCATACTAAACGTATCTATACCTAAATAATACCCAATTTCAGTTATATCTTATCTCAAAATATTATAATTTCTAAATCTTATTACTAACTATTTTAATATTTTTTTATTCAACCCGTGTCACATGTAATACACGGGTTTGTAACCTAATAATTCTATATATGTATTTACTAGTCGCACAGGGCCCTAAGGGCTCTCAAATTCTCAAGGATGACCATAGGTAAAAGGAAAATTAAAGGGCCCATTTTTACTAGCTACACAGGGAGGGGGGCTCGATTTCTAAGGAACGGGTCTATGTAAAAGTTTTTTGGGATACCCATGAATTTTTCTTCTAATTCCGCTACTACATCAATGCGAAGTACCCACAACCAAAATAAACATGTAAATATGAACATGCGGAAACATTTGCAGTTAAACCATGGACCAACGTGCGATTAAGTATGGGTGCCTTAGACAAACCATCAAAAACACAAATTTATATATTATCCTAAGGCCGATCCATGCGTCTCAAAATATATAAAATCCACTTCTTAAAGAAAACCTTGCCAAACAAGTGAGACACCATAGTCTAATCATACCCCTACAAGTAGTTTTTATGTCATTGATGCCTAAGAAGGTTGTCTATATACCACACATGTGTTACTGTGTTTGTCTATAGTAACACATGTATTAATCTGAATTAAAACATCATTGTGATCAAGTAACTTTTGATTTCCTAATGTTTATGTAAATGGTAGGACATTGTACTACCCCTTGATATAGTTAACTTAAAACACCACTAGAAAATGTAGGTGTTTGTTAACATGATTAGAGTGGTCTACTCAAAGGCGTTATATCTAAATTAAAACAAATGTTAATGTATATGTTCACATGTGATTGGAATTAGAAGATTAAAGTACAAATTAATTTGTGATTTTTTTATTTTTATGTTGATGATGGAGTATTGAACCACCCCTCAATGGTCTTAACATAAAACTCCCTCTAGTATAATTATGTGTTACTATAGAGTAACACATATGTTAATATGAATGAAAACATGATTGCGACCAAGTAACTTTTGATTTTTTTTGTAAATGTTGGGACATTGTACTACCCACCGATAGACTTAGGTAAAACTCCTCTCGAAATGTGGGTGCTTGTTAACATAATAAAGTGGTTACGGGCGTTAAATGCGAATGAAAACATTTTTTAATTTATACGTTCACATGTAATTGGAACTAGAATGTAAAGCATAATTAATTTGTGATTTTCTTATGTTTATGTTAAGAGTGAGACATTGAACTACCCCTCCATGGATTAATCTTAAAAACCCCTATAGTACAATTTCATTTAACACATGTGTTAATCTATATTAACACATGACACATGTGCTAATCTGAATTAAAGTATGATTGTGACCAATTAACTTTCGATTTGCTTGAAGTTTATGAAATTGTTGGGATAGAGTACTACCCCTCTATAGACCTAGAGTAAAACGCTACTCGAAAATGTGGGTGTTTGTTAACATAATAGAGTGGTTTAGTCAAGGGCCGTAAATCTGAATTATACAAGTTTTTTTATTTTTTTTCTTAGATTGCACTCAAGCCGAATTAAAATGGGGTTTTCAAATAAGATTAGATATAAACCGTATGTTTTATGATTGAAGATACTATTTTATGTACTTTTAAAAATAAGATTACAAAGGGCTCGGTTCAATTGAGAATCATCACGAGTTGTGAGAACCGTGAGAACTTTTTCTTCCCGCGCGATTTAGGCCAAATTTTTTTACACAAACGTAGATGAAAATATTATAAACACATCTGTAAAAAAAGTAAAAAAAAATAATTGTCAAGTCGGTAGTTTTGATGGATGCAACTTTTTTTTACGCGCTGGAGTGAATTTTGTATGAAGATAAATATTTTTTTACGCTACATGTAAATGTAAATGTGGGTATGCGACATTATTTGAAATTATATTTTTTTCTGAAACAAGTGATTTGTTTTATGACTTTTGAGAAAAGAATTTCGAAAATACCTTTTAGATGGTCTAGTTCTTACGTTACAACTCAAAATGGTTCTCATTTTAACTCATCTCAGATTACAAATAAACCAAACTTTTAATTAATTGTGTATAACATTCGATGAAAGAGAATATCTTAAGAGCATATAACATATGATAGTAAGAATGTTGTATGTTTAATGCATGTAATGCGATATGTTAGATGCATGCAACATATGACGCTTACTATATGTAACATGTGACGAGATATTAGGTATAGCATAGATAAACACACATGTTTTATATATATATATAATATATAATATAATAATTGCATAAGTCGGTTTATACACTATTGTGGTATAACCATGAGCTTATATTGGGCTAAAAGTCATCGGCTAATCAATATCGATGTGTTAATATGTCGTTATCTGATTTTGGCACCTCCATAGCGTGAAACTGGCGAGATTGTAGTTAAAAATATATATAGATATAATGTTTTATGGTGAGTCCAAAAAAATGAATTAATGAAGCAAAGTTTGGTCAAAATTTGTGACTGAATTTTACAGTAGAGTGGTAATTAGTTGTAAAATGCAAGAAGAAATAAAATTTCTGATTTGTCATGTCAAGACAAATATATAAGTGTTACTTAAGATAATCAATTTAATATAACTTTATCTTAACGGAATTTTGATTTGGTTTTCAGAATATGCATTTTAACTAAACTGTCCCGACCATCCGTATTCGAACTATATATTTTTTTTATGTTTACAAAAACGCAGATTTTTTTATTTATTTTATATACACATGATCTATTGTTTTTTTTTTCTTATAATTTTCGACACATGAATTCAATGTAAATTTGAATTTGGTTTTCAAATAAGATTATAAATAAACAAATGTTTTATAATGGAGAATTGGCCTGTAATAATTCCACCTAGACTTTATTGGCCATTAATAATCTCATCTCAGAATATTATCCACACCAGTCCCACCTTTCACCTATTTTTCCTACAATGGTCCCCCGTTAAAAAAACTTAACGGAGTTAAGCTTTTTTTCCAAATTACAAACAAATGTTTTAGGGCTTTTGATCAGAACGATGATACGAGTCCATTGATGTAAAACTTACTTCGAAATGGTGCTCCAAGTGACTTGATTTTGGTTAATGGGAAATTTAAACACCCGAATTGAAGCGCCGTTTTCAACGTTTGGAGCACGTTTCGAGACAAGTTTTACATCAATGAACTCGTATCGTCGTTCTAATCAAAAGCCCTAAAAAATCTATTTGTATATTGGAAAAAAGCTTAACTACGTTAAGTTTTTTTAACAGGGGACCATTGTAGGAAAAAATAGGTGAAATGTGGGACTGGTTGAGAGAATATTCTGAGGTGGGATTATTAATGGCCAATAAGATCTACGTAGATTATTACATGCCAATTTGAAGATACTATTTTATGTACTTTTAAACATTATAAATAAACCAAACATTTAATTAACCAATTATGACAAGTGATAAAAAAAAGAAAAGTTTATGACATAATACATGTGATCAGAGATAATATCTTAACAGTATATACATGTGACAATCATAATATATTTATGATAAATGTATGTACCTGTTAAATTCATGCAACATATTACGTTTATTATATGTAACATGTGATGAGAAAGCGGTTATAATAATTATATATATATATATATATATATATGGGAATTATAGAGAGAAAATCCATTTAAGTTACAAAAACTTAAAAAAACCTTATGTAACATTTTTTTTTATTTTGTAACAAAAATTAGGGAATGTAAATAACATATTATTGAACGTTATGTAACAAAAAAACGCCAAAGGGATTTTTTGTAATTTTTTAAAATATCGGTTATAAAATTTTATATGCTAAAAAACTGAATTTAAAAATAAAAAATTATAAAAAAATCCCTTCAGCGTTTTTTTGTTACAAAATGTTCGATAACATGTTATTTACATTCCCTAATTTTTTTACAAAAAATAAAATTGTTACATAAGATTTTCTTGGGTTTTTTTTTAACTCAAGTGAGTTTTCTCTCTATCCCTCCCATATATGTATATATAGGAGAATGATTCGTTAGGAACCACACTTTATTGCGAGAACCAATGTGAACACGACCAAAAATATCTAAAAAGCATCAAAATTTTGGTGACGAAAATTAGCGATTTTTTGGTAAAAAAATGTTTAAAAAAAATTGTATGTTTTTTAGGTTTTTTTTAGGGGGAGTTAGTTTTTAGCATTTAGTTTGGGGGAGGGGGTTAGGTTTTTAGTGAGGGGGGGGGGGGGGGGGTTAGGTGTTTTTTAGGTCTTGGGTGGTGATGTAGTGGATTACCTTGTGTTCACGTTGATTCTTACAGTTCTCACAATAAAGATGGTTCTTCATTGAACCTTCCCCTATATATGAAACATGTAATGAAAGAGAATTTCTTAATAAACTAAACACTTAATTTATTGTGTTTATGAGAATGAAAAGTTTATGACATAAAACATGTAATGAAAGAGAATTTCTTAATAGTATATAATATGTGACATTAAGAATATATTATGTGCTAAATATGATTAATGTGATATGTTAGATGCATCCAATATATATGGTGTTTACTATATTGTACTATTTGACGAGATATCAAGTATACTAAAGGTAAAAACATATAATTTACAGAAGTCGGCGGTTTCCACACTATTGGGTCAGAAATTCAATCTATATGAAGCAAAGTTTGACCAAAAGTTGTGGCTGAATTTTATGGTAAAGTGGTGATTAGTTACGATATGAAAAAGAGAAAAGATGTTCTAATTTGCCATTTCAAGACCAATACTTTATTTGTTTCTTCAATAAACTATAATTTATAATGTATAATATACTTGACAAGAATCGTTTATTATAACTTTATCTTAACTGAATTTCGATTTATTGTATCTATGAATTTGAATAGAGCCAACCAAACTATTCGTATTCAAACTATATTTTTTTTAAAGTTTACAAAGATGTATATACTTTTTATTGATTTCACTTACACATGATCTATTGTAAATATATTTTTTTCTAGATTATTCGAATCAACCTGAACTCACGCCGAATTTGAATGAGGTTTTCATATAAGATTATAAATAAATCTAACAGTTTATAACATGCGATGAAAAAGAAAAGTTTATGACATAAATATTTGATGAGAGAGAATATTTTAACATGTGATAATAATAATATATTGTATGTTAAAATGCATTTAATATAATATGCTAGATGCATACAACATATGACGCTTACTATAGTGACATGTGACAGGAGGGTAGATATAGCATAAGTAAAACATCTATTATATCTATATAATTAACAGAATCCGATTTCTACACAATTGGGTTAGAATCATGGGCTTTTATTGGGCTAAAAGTTGTGGGCTAACAATTAGATATAATACGTTCCTGGTGAGTCCGAGAGAAGGAATTAATATGTGAAGCAAAGTTTGGTCAAATGCTGTAGCCGAGTTTTACGGTTAAGTGGTAAGTAGTTGCAATATTATTGGTGTTAGAATAACATTTTTCGTTAAAAAAATAGTTAGCAATATGAAAAATTTCAAAAGTGTTCTAATTTGACACTTTAAGACCAATACTTTACGTGTTACTTGAATAAACTATAATGCATAATATACTTGAGATAATCAATTTAATATAACTTTATCTTAACTGAATTTCGACTAAGTTTTAAAATCCAAGAATCTAGTTGGTTGATTTAAGGGAGAATGGTTATCACCCCAACCGTCAATCTTTAATACAATCACACAAAATCATTCACGATCACCATCCCAAAAAATACGCAGTGGTCAATTGATTTTTGGTAGTATGTGTAATATGTACATAAAAGTGTGGGTCGCTTGCCCTCGGTCCCTAAGGTGGTTTGCCTATACCACATACAACCCTCTATGTGTATGTATAGCAGCATGTGCATTGTGCAACGCTTTTCAATATTTACATACCACAGTTAGCAAGAGCTTGTGCCTACGGTTATTTCCTTTGACAAGTTTTTGTCTTTAAGTATATTTTTTTATCATGTATACTTTGATCATATTAGGCCCATAAGTGAACTCTACGCCTTACCCGCGATGCGTAGGGCCGATCCTTGTGTACTTAAGAGATGGAGGACCAGAAAGTTTATGTTAAGCGTATAGTTGGTTCTTGTCTTGTTTAGGCAATTGGTGCCTGAAGGGGTATGGTCCCAAAAACCTTGCGGCAATCAAGGAAACCATACCCATTAAATAACTCTAAGGAGACTTCGCGCAGACTTCTTTGCCAAAATGAGATTTATTAGAACTCTGCGCCGAATATCTAAGAGAGGAAATGAGCATATAACTACCTTGCGCGGGCTCGCGCAAGGTTCAAAGTTAACCTCGAACATTCTCTTTGGTAAAAGCTTCATTTAACTACCTTGCGCGACCTCGCGCAAGGTTCAAAGTTAACCTTGAATAATCTCGTTTGATAATGCTTCATACATAAACCTTGCGCGGATATTTATATCAAAGCAAGTATCCACCAAACGTTACGCTAAGCACCAAGGAGAAGAAACAAGATCAGTTAACTAACTTGCGCTTCTCGCGCAAGGAAACAGTTAACCCTGAGAAACTTTCCCTTAGCAAAATTCTTGACTTGGTGCAAAAGCAAAGGGAATCTTTTCTGTTGTAACAGAATGTACACGTGGCGAACAACAGATGTGTAACAGCTGTGAAACCTTCTAGAAGCCATTAACACCCAATCGTGCAAGCATCTTTTCGGTTATAACCAATTGCCACTTGGCAGCATCTGGACGGCTGAGGAAGATCACAGTGATGGCATGCTCACATTTATAAAATATAGTGATCTCATGTTGACACGTGGCACCTCCCTAACCGCTGATGAGCTCACGATCCGTGTGCTAACGGATTGCCAACAAACATTAACGGAATAGCAGAAGATTCCGTTAAAGTTAACAATCTCTCCTTTTGGCGCCAAACACCGGCTATAAATAAGTGACTTGGATTTCAAGGAAAGGTATTCACTCTCAACTACTCTCTCTCTCTCTTACAATACTTTACTTCAGACTACCTGTACTTGTTCTCACGCTAGAGGGTGGTCACGGAGAGAACCCCCTTCTCCCCATGGCGAGCTAACGGTGTTCTGTTTTGCAGGATCAGCCGGAGTACTATTTTATTCATCAATAATCGTGAAACCAAACGAAGGGTTAACCCTTTTATGCAGAGCCCCTTCCATAGATCTACTTAGATTCCGGTCTAGTTGATCTAGGGTTTCTTCATTGGCGCCCACCGATTTCAATCCTTTTTCTCATCTTTCGTTTCGTTTCACCAAGATCTGCAGCATCATGGCTGATGGATCATCTTTTCAAGGTCCTCGATCGGAGATTCGATGCGTCGTTGTCGGACCTCAGATCGACGGACAAATAGTTGAGGATTCTTCCGGCGAAGCTAATACTCAGTATGATCCTAATCATGCGAGTATTCCAGTAACGCCGGCGGCTCCTCAGGTTGATGTTACGTCGATTTTACCACCTGGAGAGACTCCATTATCGTGGTTAATCAAATCTCAAGCGGCTCTAAACGCTATGTAAGCTCAGTTATGTGCCCAAACCGGAACTCCAGCTTTTCAAGCTCCGGTTAACACTCCTCAGGTCCATGCTTCGCCGGCACCTCGAGTTTTGAGTTATAATACTCAAAGTCATGCTCGTTCCCCTTCGCACATGCCTGAAGATGGAACAGAAATGTATTCTAAAACCAGGAATGATCCTGTTCATTCTGGTAATAGAAGGCAAGAAGACAACGTTCAGCGTCGTGCATCTGTCCAGTCTCGTTTGGGCCCGCGGTCTTCACAGAAGCGGGACACCCAACACAATGAGCTCGATAAGACCTATGAGGAAGGGGACAGTGCAAGTATTTTCAATCGAATATCTGCAGATCATGCTAGTTACAAGCCAAAAGTACGTGCAATATACAATCCAGAAGCTGAGCATGATTACAATTTGGTGTATCGCCCAACCGAAGCAGCTGAACAATCAAAGTTTACCAGAGAGATAGCACTTTGGCTCTGTTGGAGCGAGCGAAGTTACCATCCAACGTTGGAAAGTTTAACGGTTTAACCGATCCTGATGATCACATGTGCCTCTTTACCGGTGCAGGGTTACTTGGGTGTTGGACATTGCCAATGTGGTGTCACCTATTTGTACAGACCCTTACTGGTGCTGCGCACCTTTAGTTTGATAATTTGCCGACAGCTAAACTTTCCTCTTGGAATGACTTAAAAGAAAATTTTCTTACACACTTCAGTCAACAACGGCGATATGTGCGCGACTCCTCAGATGTAATGAACATCTGGCGGAGGGACGATGAGAACCTCGAAGATTTTATAACGCGTTACAATAAAGAGGTGTTGGAGATTGGAGATGTTCACGAAGACCTTATACGCACACAGTTTAAGTGCGCGGTAAGGTGTGACGAAATGATTAAAGTGTTGTCTGGTATAACTGGCCTTCCAAAAAGCTGGGATAAACTCATGGCGGAGCCAAGGTCTATGCCCAGACTGGGCGCAACTTAAACTCTAACAGGCCACCTCTACCTCAGAATCGTCCGCAAGACCTGAGTAGAGGTAGTCGCAAGTATAAGAGAAATTGGAAAGAGTCAAGTCAGAATTCGTACTCTCCTTATTCACCAGTTGATGCGCGTGCAACAATCAACAAGATAACAACTCAAAAAGCAATTAAACAAGAGAATAGGGAACGCCAGTGGACTCCCTTAATGAAATCTCCGGCTGAAGTTCTCAGCACTGAGAATTATCAGTTCAAACAGCCGCAACCAATGAAAAACAAAAAAGGGCAAGACCCAAATTTGTTCTGTGACTATCATAGAGACACAGGCCACACAACAGATAATTGCATCAGTCTGCGCACGGAGATTGAAAAAGCATTAAAGAGTGGGAAGCTTACACATCTACTCCAGAATAAGAGATTAAACAGATTACGCGCGGGGACGAAGGGCCTAGCAACAAGAAAATGAAACAGCATGTTTCCATGATTCAAGGAGGTCTGTTGCGCAAGCGTAATCTTCAACACTTTCAAAACAACACATGGCGCGAGCGACAAGTCATTTTTCCTATCGTTCCAGGAGGTCCTCAAGAAGACCGGCCAGTGATTATCACCGGTATCTTTGGGCACTACCAAACAGATTATATGTTTATAGATCCTGGTAGTTCCATGGATATTATGTATGAGCAGTGCTTCAAGTAGCTAGATCCTGAGGATAAGGCACGCTTGGAACCAGTTGATTTTCCATTAACTGGGTTCTGCAATGAGGCTGTCTTTCCTCTAGGACAAATCCTTTTTCCTATTACTTTATCTGATGGGAGGTGTTCTCAAACGAGTAACGTCAACTTCATGGTGATGCCGGCAAATTCTCGTCACGATGTACTATTGGGACGTCGCGCGCAGCGTGATTTTAGTATGATTACCTCTGCTCCACATGCTACTTGTGGTTTTCCGACACCAAATGGTATAACTATACTTTACGCGTGGAAAGAAATCATGTCAATTGAAGAACCAGTTATGAAGGCTGTCAAGACATTGCCAAGTAAAGAACCAGAAAAATGGGTACTCAACAATAAGTATCTTGAGCAAACAATCTTGTTAGGGCACGCAGTCAGTATTGAAATTCGCGCAAAACTTAAACTACTGCTGTTTCTCAACAAAGACATTTTCGCCTGGACACCTGCCGACATGGTCGGTGTCCCACGCAACGTTGCGGAACATTGTCTGAATGTATTTCCATCAGCAGAACCAGTTGTACAGAAAAAGCGCAGCCTCGAGTCAGAAAGACAGAGGCGATGAACGAACAAGTCACCGAGTTATTAAACGCTGGTATTCTGTGCGAAGTCAAATACCAGACCTGGGTGGCAAACCCAGTCATGGTAAAGAAACATAATGGCGAATGGCGGATGTGCGTAGATTTTAAAGATCTAAACAAGGCGTGTCCGAAAGATTGTTATTCTCTTCCTGAGATTGACAAAAAGGTTGACTCATTAGCTTCCTTTCGCTGGAAATGTTTTCTAGATTGTTAGAAAGGTTATCATCAAATCTTGATGAAAAAAGAGGACGAAGAAAAAACCGCTTTTCGCACGGAGAAGGGCATTTTTTGTTATACCAAGATGCCTTTTGGTCTCCACAATGCGGGAGCTACTTATCAAAGATTGATGGATACAGTTTTTGGAGATGATATCGGGAAAACTATGGAAGTCTACATTGATGATTTGGTCAATATGAGTAATTCAGAAGACACTATGTTAGACAACATCCAACGAACTTTTGATTCTCTGTGAAAGGTAAATATTAAGTTAAATCCAAGCAAATGCTCCTTCGGCATAGAGGAGGGCAAATTTTTGTGTTTCATCGTCACCAAATACGATTTCAAAGTTAATCCTGAGAAGGTCGAAGCAAAACAAAAAATGTCTTCTCCTAATACCATCAAAGAGATGCAACGTTTGGCTGGAAGGTTAGCTGCGCTAAACCGCTTCCTCGCCAATCATGCTGCAAAGTCTTATCCATTTATTCGAACCTTACGCAATTTTACGAACAGCAAAGAGTTCGCATGGACTCCTGAAGCTGATCAAGCTTTCCAGCAAATGAAAGATTGTTTAGTTCAACTTCCCACACTTACTGCTCCTCGTGAAAAAAAACCCATGGTCTTATATCTTGCTGCATCTGAGGTAGCAGTAGGTGCTGTCTTGTTGGTAGAACGCGAAGGGGTCCAGTCTCCAATTCATTATATCAACAAGATGTTGAACGATCCAGAGACAAGGTATTCAATTATGGAGAAATTAGTTTTAGCATTGGTCCACGCCTCGCGCAGGCTGCGAAGATACTTTTCAGGACATGTTATTACAGTTTTAACAAATTTTCACACTGGCCAAGTCCTGACCAAGCCAGATGTTTCTGGACGACTTGCAAAGTGGGCAATAGAATTGAGGGGTTATAACATCTATTATAAACCTAGACCAGCTATCAAAGGCCAAGTTTTGGCAGATTTCATCGCTGAAATTCCTGCTGATAAACTTGAAGAATGCCAAGCAATTCAAAACCCAGTCCCAGTCATAGACAATAGAGCCTGGACACTGTTTACAGATGGCGCATCAAACAATGATGGGGCTGGAGCAGGTCTTCGATTAATGAGTCCAGAGGGAGCAGAATTCACATATGCAACTCGGTTGGATTTTAAAAGCACCAACAACTAGGCCGAATATGAAGCTTTCCTAGCAGGCTTACGCCTCGCTATCAAAATGGGTGCAACAAATTTAGAAGCCCATATTGATTTATTACTAGTTGCTGAGCAAGTAATTGGAACGTACGATGCAAAGGGAGATATCATGGCTTTGTACTTGGCGCAAGCCAAGGCTCTTATAGCACAGTTCCAACAATTTAAAGTCACACACGTCAAGCGAAACGAAAACAAACATGCTGACGCTCTAAGTAAACTCGCAACAACTAGTTTCAAACATTTGGCAAAGGAAGTTCGCATCGAAGTTTTAAGTAATCCATCAGTCCCTCTCAAGCAAGTAACAATGGTCGAAGTAGGAGATCCATCATGGATGTCTCCAATAATGATGTATTTGTTACATGGTTCTTTACCAGAAGATAAAGCGCAAGCACGTAAGTTACGGTGCAAAGCCCTCAATTACGAAATAGTTGACGGTATTCTGTACCGACGCTCTTACATGGGTCCTTCGCTCCGCTGTGTTAACAAACAAGATGCGCAATACGTGATCAGGGAGGTTCATGAGGGGCTATGTGTATACATTCTGGGCCGCGCATGGTAGTAGCCAAAGTGAAAAGCGCAGGGTATTATTGGCCCGGAATGTACGTTGACGCTGTAGAGATCTTGCGCAAATGCATGTCCTGCCAAAGGGATGCCCCTAAAACGTTATGCCCAAAGAATCCTTTGGTACCAGTCACAACAGCTTGGCCGTTTCAACAATGGGCCATTGATTTAGTGGGACCATTTCTGGATGCGCCCGGCGCAGTCAAGTTTATCATTGTTGCGGTCGATTACTTCACCAAATGGGTTGAAGCCAAACCTTTAGCTTCTACTACAGCGATGTAATTTGCAAATTCATCTGGGAATACATTATTTGTCGTTTTGGTCTGCCCATGCGCATTATTACAGACAACGGTCCAAATTTAACGGCTGAAGAGTTGCAAACATGGATGACCGAAATGGGAATCCAGCATCTTTTCGCTTCTGTTGCGCACCCACAAGCAAATGGTCAAGTTGAAAGCATAACCAAACAGTTGGTTGACGGTATCAAGGCCCGCCATGGCACGACACGGCGGGGGTGGGTTGACGAATTGCCTAGCATCTTATGGGCACACCGAACTATGCCCAAGATTAGCACTGGAGAAACTCCTTTTAGCCTTGTGTACGGCACGGAGGCTGTGATTCCTGCCAAAATTGGGTTACCATCTCCAAGAATGTTAGCTTTAGAAAAACAAGATAACGAAGAACAAAGGCGCATCGACCTAGACTTATTGGAAGAACGACGAGAAAATGCAGCGATTCGCGAAGCTAAGTACAAGTCTCAGCTTGAAAAGTATTACAACAAAAGGGTACGCATCTGCTCCTTTTTGCCTGGTGACTTTGTTCTTCGCGATAATGAAGCGTCGAATGCCGAAAAACCGGGGAAGTTAGCCCCGCGATGGGAAGGTCCGTACGTGATAAATGAAGTATTGGGAAAAGGCGCGTACACTCTGAAGCGTATGGACGGATCCATCGTTCCTCGAACCTGGAATGCCCAACAACTACGCCGATGTTATATGTAATCTCAGTCCTCTAAGCAACTTCTCGGCATTGCGTAACGAGACTGCTTACTTTATTTCTTATGTAAACTTAGTGGCAGCCATAGCTTTACGCTTTATCAGTATGAATAAAATACTCTGTCACTACTTACAGTCATGTATATGTTCATTTACAAATGCATGCAATTCCTTTGGATAAACAAAAACACAAACTCATGAGCCACAAGCTAACTTAATACTTACGCTCGCACATGAGAAAAGAAATTGTTCATTTTTCTATCCTACACAAGTAATTGGTCCCATGCAAACATTGTAAAGTTAAAATATATTATATTCACATCAACAGTACTTGCGCAGCAGCGCAACATTACAAGTAATTACAAAATAAAGAATTACAAATTTCCTATTCTGTAGATTTTGTGCCCGCCTGCTTCTCTGTTGTAGAGAAGATCTCCTTTAGTTTATCAACAAAGTCATCTTGCTGCAGCGCGGCATCCACAAGGTCCATAATCGGAATCTGCAACTGATCATATTTTTCTTTAGCAGCAGAATAAATGGCAGCAGTATTTAGCCCATGCGTGGCAGCCCGACTTGTATCCCATTCGGTCTTCAGCGCATGTGCCACGTGCAAAGTGCACTCTTTATAGCCCTCAGCATGCCCGTCACTGCGCGCAGCCATCATCAATTCTGCCACTCTCTCATCCAACTCCGTGGAATTAAGGATGGCATTTGCGATCTGTATACAAATACAATCAGTATTGTTACGATAATCAAACCAGACATGTATAAAGAAAAGGGAATATTACCTCCACAATCCCATACTCCTGCAACCAGGTAAGCTGGTTCATGAGGGATTCGGTCAGGCTTTCTGCTGTAGCGCGAGCGACCTCCGTGTCGTTAAGTTTTTGTTCACCTTCAGTTAAACGGTGGGTCAACTCGGCTTTCTCTGTTCGGTGAAGGTTGATATCTTTTTTCAAAATATCAACCTCATCTTGCAGCCGCGCCTGGTCAAATAGCATAGAAGTTAGATCATCAATTTCTTTATTCTTAAGAAGGAGAGTCATTTTGGTTGATACCTCATTCTGCTCGCTCCTTTCTCTATGTGAGCGCGTCTCTTCTGCTGCCGCAACTGCATCAGCTTTCTCTTTCTTAAGCTTCTCGATTTCGTTGCGCAGAGATATCTTTTCTTTGTTATCGCGATCGCAAGCCTCCACAAAGCGCTTGCGCCCGTCCGCATGTTGCGCAACAGAGGTTTCTTCATTGCCCTCTATGCCGGCGTGCTTAATGTACTTTCACATAAAAGCAAATCATATAAAACACAATACCCATTGTAGCATATCTTAAACACAATTACATTCTATAATAAAGGAACTTTCTATAACTAGAAGGAAATGTGATATTTGTTGCTTCATTATCGCCCCTCTAATTCTCCTCTATCAAAACTATCTTTAAGGTTGATGTGAGTGTAAAAGGAATGGATAATGTACATGTCAAAAGGAACGATTCTCCAAGTTTAATATATGTAACATATAAAACCCGACCACCACTAAAACTCAAAACCTTGACATTAAATGTTTATACCTTATCCTTATGTTTAGTTGTACGATATAATAAAGAAAAATATATTCTTAAAAAACCATTACGATGTCATAAATTACATCTATACACATGATAGGTAAAGAAAGTTTAAACATTATTGAAAACAAATAACACATACATCAAATTTGATAAAAGAGTTAGAGATCCGAAAACTATGAGAACAGCTTGGGGTCATCTAAATTTTTAATCAAGGTATTGTAACGATTATACATCAGTTCTTTAGTATTAGTTATGTAAAATAGTAGTTCTAAGGGTATTTTAGTAATTTTACCATTTGATTTTCAACGAAAATACCTTTAATTCCCCTTTAATCTCGCTGCAACATCAAATATTTATACCCCCTTTCCACCTGATCGTGTCTTTAAAGCACCCATTGTCACCATGAAGAGCATCCTTCATAGTTGTCATTTGGCTTTCTCTCAAGCGTTGAAAACCACTCTCTACAAAGTGGTTGCCCAACCTAGATCCATTGAAGCGTGTGTTAGGTTGCTCTTTCTTCCTCGTTGCACTTTGCAAGTGGTCAGACCAAAATATAGGCAAGAAAGCAAGTCTGGAAATAGGAAGGCATTGCAACAAAAATCAATCCTGAATTCGTTAGCCACATGGGGGGAAAAGATCAATCTTGAAATCCTGAGGAGGGTACTATTAGTAACACCAATGTTAGGCAGTGTCTTCGAAAGGTTGTAGATGACCACTTTACAACTGTGGTGAAGGTGTTATGTTCATCTGGTGTTGCTCCGTACAATGGTAATACCATGCAGGCTTTCGAGGCTAAACACCCGTATAGAGAACCTCCATCTATGCCAGATACTATATATTTTGAGCCTCTTCAGGTAGCAGAGGTGGATAGTGTCCTTGGTTGCATTAAATCGTTTCCTAAAGGAACCTCGAGTGGGATAAATAGCTTGTGGGCACAACACATTTTGGATGCTTTATATGGAGAGGGGTCTGCTATTGCCATTGATCTCCTATGTGTTATCACTGTAGTAGTCAATTTATGGTTGAGGAAATTCCCATCGAGTTTGGTAGAGTTTGTTGTGTCTGATCCCCTCACACCACTCTTAAAACCTGACAACAGGACTAGACCTATTGCAGTGTGTATTATATGGAGGCGTCTGGTTTCCAAGGTTGCTATGAAGGTTGTTGGTAAAGGGGACCCATTGGCATCACCTTTCTTTGCTCTTGTTTTGCACCATCTTATGCATCAGATTAGAGACAAATGCAAGCTTCTTCTTCATGCTTGGTATCTTAACGATGGAACTGTCATCAGAGATTCTAAAGAGGTGGCTAGAGTGTTAGACATCATTAAGGTGACAGGTCCAACATTGGGTCTTGAACTAAATATTAAAAAAACTGAGCTATTTTAGTCATCTTGTGACGATATCAAGTTTCGTGAGGGGTTATTTCCTATGGACATTGGGAGGCCATTATTGGGGATGAAGTTTCTTGGAGGGAGGGGGCGTTAGTAGAGACGCAAGCTTTATTAGTGGGTTGGCAAAGAAAAGAGCTGCTAATGCTGTAGATTTGATGTGTCTCCTACCCAAAGTAAGTGACCCGCAAAGTGAACTACTCTTGCTTCAATCCTGTATGGGCATTGCCAAACTTTTTTTTGACTTGAAGATATGCCAACCAGTACACATGGAAGATGTAGTGTTATTCTTTGACAAGTGTTTGCATAAGGCGCTTGACGAATTGATAGTTTGTGAAGGTCCTTTTTTTGGAGACTTCCAGTGGCGACTTGCTTCCTTACCTATTTAGTTTGGGCTTGTATTCGGCTGTAGAGGCTTCATCCTTTGTGGCCTCGAGGGCTAAATCTTGGGTGCTACAAGACCGCATCTTATGAGACAGTGGCATATGTGGTATGGATTCTAATTATGTTGGTGCTTTGGCTTGTTTTCGTGATACAATTCTAGCTTCAGCTTCAGCGGTTTCACTAAAAAGGACATCGCCCTCTAAAGCCCTACATGCATTGGCGAGTGGTCTTTTTAGTAAAATTGTCCATGACATTGAAATACAGTTTGACTTGACCGTTACATAAAAACTCGTTTTTGAGTGTCTACGAGCACCACATATACCCGAGATTTTCTTCTTGCTGTACCTATAAATGGGTTTGGCCAGCATATGTCGTCGGTGGAGTACCGTACTATCCTTAAGTATTCCCTCATGATTCCTTTATTTCTAGTTGATGAGATATGCCCTGTTTGTCATAAGGCATGTTTTGACTCTTTTGGGGAGCATGCAATTAATTGTAGAGAGCTCCCGGGGTTCAAGTACCGACATGATTTGGTTAGGGATGTCCTTTTTGACATGTTCGGGTGCGCTAAGTTTCCTGCTAAAAATGAGGCACCCGTGAATTTCTTCACTGACCCATTGGAAGGAAGTTCAATCCTTAGACCAGCAGATATTTTGGTCTTCAGATGGATAGGAAGAAAACACGCATGTATGGATCTAACAGGGTTTCCCCTTGTGGGCTTAGGAGGTAGTGCTTGCACTGTGGATCAGGCTACTTTAAAATCTGCTTCGTGCAAAGTGACCAAACACGAGAAAGCGTGCGTTGACAACCAGCACGTTTTTCCCTTTTTCTTTTAATACTTTTGGTATCCTTGCGTCAGAGGTTGTAAACCTACTTAGCCGAGTTCAAAGGGTCATGCACAGTAGTGTTATGACCCCAATATATACTTATCGTTTTTAAAAGACTTAGTTTTGTTATTCAAAATGGCGTAGCTACGCAACTTGTTACCCGTTTTAAGGCTGTGGGGGTGTGGGGGCTTGGGTTGGGGGCTTTGTACGACACGCGACGGAGGTGCGCTCCACCAGGCCACAAAAAAAGTGGAATGTGGAAGAGGCATGGGGTGGCGTGGCGTGGCTTAACTTGTCGTGGCCAGCCATGTGAATTACTCTTTTAATTAAAGTAGCCAACTGAAGAAACCCTAGATCAACTAGACTGGAATCAAAGTAGATCTATGGAATGGGCTCTGCATAAAAGGGTTAACCCTCCATTGGTTTCACGATGGATGATGAATAGAACAATATTCCGGCTGATCCTGCAAAACAGAACACCGTTAGCTCGCCACGGGGAGAAGGGGGGTTCTCTCCGTGACCACCCTTCGGCGTGAGAATAAGTACAGGTAGTCGGAAATAAGTATTGTAAGTGAGAGAGTAGTTGAGAGTGAATACATTTCCTTGAACTCCAAGTTACTTATTTATAGACGGTGTTTGGCACCAAAAAGAGAGGTTGTTAACTTTAACGGAATCTTTTGCTATTCCGTTAACGTTTGTTGGCAATCCGTTAGTGCACACGGATCATGAGCTCATCAGCGGTTAGGGAGGTGCCACGTGTCAACATGAGATCACTACATCTTATAAATGTAAGCATGCCATCACCGTGATCTTCCTCAGCCGTCCAGATGCTGCCATGTGGCAATTGGTTATAACCGAAAAGATGCTTGCACGATTGGGTGTTAATGGCTTCTAGAAGGTTTCACAACTGTTACCCATCTATTATTCGCCACGTGTACATTCTGTTATAACAGAAAAGATTCCCTTTGCTTCTGCACCAAGTCAAGGATTTTGCTAAGGGAAAGTTTCTTAGGATTTACTGTTTCCTTGCGCGAGAAGCGCAAGTTAGTTAACTGATCTTCCTTCTTCTCCTTCCTGCTTAGCGCAACGTTTGGTGGATGCTTGCTTTGATATAAATATCTATGCAAGGTTTGCACATGGAGCATTATCAAACAACAATGTTCAAGGTTAACTTTGAACCTTGCGCGAGCCCGCGCAAGGTAGTTAAATGAAGCATTATTAAACAAGAATGTTCAAGATTAACTTTGAACCTTGCGCGAGCCCGCGCAAGGTAGTTAAATGAAGCAGTATCAAACAAGAAAGTTCAAGGTTAACTTTGAACCTTGTGCGAGCCCGCGCAAGGTAGTTAAATGAAGCATTATCAAACAAAAATGTTCAAGGTTAACTTTGAACCTTGCGCGAGCCCGTGCAAGGTAGTTAAATGAAGCATTTATCCAAAGAGAGTGTTCAAGGTTAACTTTGAACCTTGCGCAAGCCCGCGCAAGGTAGTTAAATGACGCTTTCCTCTCTTGGATATTTGGCGCGGAGTTCTAATAAATCTTATTTTGGCAAAGAAGTCTGCGCACAGTTTTCTTAGAAGTTATTAATGGGTATGGTTTCCTTGATTGGCGTAGGGTTTTTGGGACCATACCCCTTCAAGTCCCCCCATTCTAGTGTTGCTCCTATGTAAGAATAAAAAGTAGGTGGAGCACTGGACTTAAGATAAATGTGTTGTGCTAGGTAAGGACTAGCTTTTTGTTGCTTTATGCATCTTGATGTCGTGTCGTTAGTGAATTTTGAAAAAGTATTTGAATTTCAAATATACTTAGACATGTGTCACTAATCTGGATGGTGCAGTTGGTGACGACGCACGTTCTTGAGACTTGGTGGTACTGTTGACAGGCTGTCAACAGTGCATGTCTTACCGTATTTAATGCTTTTCGGCGACATTCGCGCGCGTGGGGTGGTTACTGTTCCCCACTCGCCCTTGCGGTTACCTGGGGATATGTGACGGTCGCAAAAGTCGCTGCACTCAAATCGTGCATTAATTGCGGTTAGTATATAAAGGGATCAACAATCCATTTGCTTCCTCACCCAATTATAACTTGAGAGAAATTTGTGTTCAAAAGTTCCGGCGACCTTCAAAGTTTTCTTTGTTTTCTTCAAAGTTCGAGTTATGGCCACCGATGCAAGTTCTGCTGAGATGTCGTCGTCAAGTTTGCCACTGCTAAAGTGGTCGAAGAAAGATTTTGATAATCTTGCCACCAACTTCCTTTTCGCTCCGTCCTGGAAAGTGTTTTTTCCGGAGGCGAATGCCACGGCGGCTGATGCGCCGGCCGGCTACATTACATTATTGTACGATTATTTTGCCGAAGGGAACTTCCGGCTGCCGGTGACCCATTTCTTGCTGGAAATTCTTGGTTTTTACAAGATTCACATTTCTCAGTTGAGCCCGATGGGAATGGTGAGGATCCGGCATTTTGAGTTCGTTTTCCGATCGATGCAGATCGTGCCGTCGGTCTAGAAGTTTAGAGTTTTCTACCAGCTGCACTGCTCGTTGGGTTTTTATTCGTTCCATCAGTGTGTGCAAGCCAAACGATTGCTGTTGGTGCCGCCGAAGTCCTACCACGACTTGAAGAGAAGTTCTTCTTTATCAAGGCGGCGGTGATCCCGATGAAGATGACACTCCGGGCCGGTGATGAGATCGAGCTAGAGACCCTTCCCATACCTGCCGACGAGGTATGGTACCAAGATATTAAAGATGTGCCCAATATTGTTTTGCCGGAGAGGGCCCTCATCGCTGTCGGGATGAGTATTTTCTGGAAGAAGGAACGCCGGGAAAAACCGATGTATACAGAAGATGGAACTGGTATGTAACCCTTTAACTTCCTAGCAATATCTTTCAATAGATATGTACTGATGCAAAAATGTTTGTTATGTAGCTGCGCCTCTCTACTTGGTCTCTTTCAAGAGATAGAAGGGAAAAATGGCCGTCGTGCCTATTGCTGATGGTGAGGACACTTGGTTCTCACAAATCTTGGGGAACTTTGAGTTGCCCAAGCAAGAGGATCTGGAGGCGCAACCATATTCGAAGACTGGAAAAAAAGTCCTTTCGAAGCCTAAGTTGATATTGCAATATTACTCTTGAACATTTTTTCTAAGTAATATTGCAATATAACTAATGGCGCAACTTTTGCTCAATATGATTGATTATGTAGGTGATTTGCTAAACTTGGTCGTAGGCCCTGATTCGAAGAAGAAGAAGAAACCAACTGCTGTTGCAGCTGCTGCGCCTCCCCCTTCCAACCCAGAGCAAAAAACCAAGCCATCAGCTGCTGTGAAAGCTGAGGGCAAAAATGGTACGCTTCCCGTATCTGACTCTTGGTGCAATTATGTGGTGGTGTCGGACTCACTGGAGGGTCTTGTGCCTGTAGGGTTGAAGAAACCGAATCTATTCCTGCTGCGAACCCAGATGATCCTTTGGAAATACCTTCTAGCTTGAAAGAGTCGCTGAAGTGTACTTCTAAAAAGAGGACGGAGGCGGAGACTACAATTCCTGCGCCAACCAAAGTTGTGCGCCCACGCATTGGTAAGAAAGGCAATCTGGATGCCTTTGAAAATGTCACACCCCGACCCGCAGCGGAAAAGGTGATCGGGGCATGATTGGGTTTTCATCAAAGCTCATGACATTTATTATAAAGTTTCATATTTATTATTTCTTTTTAAAGGAGAATCATTACAATCAATAATACAAGTACAACATGTTCTATACATCTTTCAAGACTTCATTATTTTTCTTCTAAGGAAATTTCCTATGTGTTCCTTGCTTCAACCTGTCCACCTGTATCATGTGTAAAAATGGTTTTTGGGTCAACCAAAAGTTGGCGAGTGAATCCTATGAAAAAAATTTAAACGTGTTTATTGTATCGATTATAAAATAAAGTGCATAACCACACATGAGTAAACGTAAATGTAAATTTAATCACAAAACACATAATATTAATTATTTCACACATATACACCAAATGATTGATTTTGAGGCACGCGTTGTTCAACTTGTCTCCCACGAGGAACTGATGGGCCTAATGAATGATTTTGAGGCACGCGTTGTTCAACGAACTGATGGGCCTAATGAATGTTTTTGAGGCACGCGTTGTTCAACTCGTCTCCCACGAGGAACTGATGGGCCTAATGAATAATTTGCACACAACTTGACAATATGTAATACATCACAACAAACAATATTTACATTCTAAGTTTAGATCATATAATGGTATAGCACGAGTTTGAATAAGCGAATTAATTCAAGCGACACATGATACACCCCAAAACATGAATAAAAAGGGAATTTGTAAGAATTCACTCACAGTGGTTGCGTTTCTTGGATTGATGATGAATGCGCACGAATTTGGATTTAACCACGATAGAAACTAACCTAAATAATAACATAATGGTTCGGTAAATAAATGGATTTTATTTGAGATTAATAACTTTAATTCATAACCTTAATAGGATTTCTAGATTTATTTTTGTGAGTTTAAGGACATTTTCTAACTTTAAAAATATTATTTTTAAGTATTTTTAAATAATTTTCTGATTAAATAAATAAATAAATAAAATGTTGACCGTTGACTTTGACCGTTGACCGGTCTGATTGTGTTTATTATGTGCGCTGAGTGAGGTTCGAACTCGTGACCTCCCGTACGCGTGCACGCAGCTCTACCAACTGAGCTACGTGTCTAACCCGAAATATTTCTGATTTTAATTATATTTATATACTTTTTAGTTTATTCCGAATTTATTTAATTAAAAATGTTTCAAATATCGTCTGACCGGCTGGCTTAGCGGGGATCGAACCGGTGACCCTTGACTTAACTTGCACCCAGCCCGACCAACTAGGCTGGGTGTCTAACCCGTATTATATAGTGTTTGTATTATATTTAACAACATACTGTGGAACAATCTGTTTTGGTTTCGAAAAAAAATGGATTTTATTTCAGCAGAAACGGATATGTTCAAGACTCGAGCCCGGGACGTGTACGTTATGTTTGCACACGGTCCACCACTGGACTGTGTGTCTAACCCGGTCATTATTCCGGTTTTTATTATATTTATACGCATTTAAAAACTTCATCTTCTTCGATTTATAAAACCAGAGAATCAACTCGACTGTTTAATCAATAATTCTTATTGAATTAGTTGATTGATCAATACTGTTAACGAAATAATTTAAACAGAAAGGATTAAAGGTGCTGTACCGAACAGTTGTGATCTCCGATGAAATTCCGGCGGCTGAGGTTAACTCCGGCGAAGTTTATCTTGCGACAGAGGACCTACAGGAGGTTTGAGGCGAGTGTGGGTGACTTCTGTCGAAGCTCTAGAAGTCCTATTTATAGAGTAAGGCAATAATGGAATAGATTCGGTTTTCCGATGACCAATTCCGGCGAAATTGGAAATCTCCGGCGACGTGTTTCTGAGCACTTCAACTACGATAAAGTGTGCGGTCTTGAGCGAAAGGATTCCTGGAAGGTTGAGGGGGTATTTATAGGGTAGAACAGGATGTATTGGGTCTGTATTTTGGTCAAGGTTCGTAGTCAAGATTTTCCGGCGGTTACGACTACAATTGAGGGTCAGACGTCGGTTATAACCGATGTAGACGTCGGTTATAACGTTATAGTCAAAAGGAATATGGCTAAACTCGCGGATCGCCGGATTTTCCGGGGATTGCGAGTTCAGCCGCGCTGGAAGTCCGGTTTGAATTCAGATTTCATCATAAGTATTATTTGTTTCGATATAATAACAAAGAAGTCAAGTGGCGGAGCGGTAAAGTGTTTGTTTGTTGGAACCTGCTGACCCGGGTTCGAAACCCGGCAGCTCCCTTTTATTTTTCTTCACGTGTTTTTTATTGTTTAATAATTATAGTTTTTAAATTCTAAAATGTTTATTAATTATGTATCGTTTAAAATTAAAATAAACAATATATACGCAACGAAAATTTATGACTGACTATTCGGTTAATAAACGAAGTGGGTTTTGGAAACCCGTTTTTTACGGATGTTTCAGTATCCCCTACTTTTAGAAATTTCGTCCCGAAATTTAAGTAATAGTGGTATATTTGACTTGTGGAGAGGGTGTTTTAATTTGACAATTTACATATCAAAAGAGGGTGAAAGTTTAAATTTCATTGGAGGCGGTAACGTTCCTAGTAAGGGTTGGATACCCTGCTACAGGAATCGCTTTTTGATGCCTAAGATAAGGAATATTGATAAACAGAGTTGATTGACTAGGTATGATCTCATGCACAAGAGTTTTGAGAGAATCGATACGTTTGGAAAGATAAGGTTATATCCTAAAACAAAACTTCTACCACTAAAACCTACATGGAACCTCTCATAACCGCTTGACAATGCCTCTGATCCTTTGGCAAGAATACTTATATATAGGAAGTACCAGCGGCGTATCCACCATATTCTTGTCAAATTTTCATTGGCTTTATCAGTAAGTTATGATTAGTTCTATGTGACTCTAGAACATAAACAAACACAACAACCAAAGCTTGAGTCTAAATTCTGAACGTATACATGTTTGAATGATGACAGTACCTCTCTCGTTTGTTATGATGAAGAGGTTAGTCTATGTAGAAGTGAGACACAACCCAACTTCTTTAAATGATGAGATTTAAATACGTTGAGATGTATGATGATATGAATGCTAAATCAGTGAGTATAAAACAAACTTCAACCATGACATTACTAAATCCTACATGGAACTTCTCATAACCGCCTGACAATGCCTCTGATCCTTTGGCAAGAATACTTATATATAGGAAGTACCAGCGGCGTATCCACCATATTCTTGTCAAATTTTCATTGGCTTTATCAGTAAGTTATGATTAGTTCTATGTGACTCTAAAACATAAACAAACACAACAACCAAAGCTTGAGTCTTAATTCTGAAAGTATACATGTTTGAATGATGACAGTACCTCTCTCGTTTGTTATGATGAAGAGGTTAGTCTATGTAGAAGTGAGACACAACCCAACTTCTTTTAATGATGAGATTGAGATACGTCGAGATGTATGATGATATGAATGTTAAATCAACGAGTATAAAACAAAACTGAAATACTAATTCGCATTAAGATTCTTGGATAAATTTCCAATTTATAATTGAGATACGTGAAGATTGAGATAACATAAAAAAAAACTAAGCGGTTGGAGTTGAATCTTGATTTTTGGTGAAGAAAAACTAGTTGGGTGGTTCGTTTGGGCCGTTAATATCTTCAACAGGATTTGCGTTGATGTTGTAAGCTCTTCCTCTTGCTGGTGGACTAGTGGTTAGGTTTTCTTGATTTGCTTGGTTAACTGGGTTTGGATGAGCTTGGGCGTTTATGATGTTAACCAATCGATGGCACGTGTTTCTAAAGTGGGTAGGGTCGCCACAATTAAAACAAGCTCGAACATAAGGAAACATGGGGTATTGGGGTTGTTGATATGTTTGGATCATGTTTTGAGTAGGGGGTGAGGTTTGGTTTTGAGAGGTGCGGCAAACCTTGCTCAAATGACCATAGCGTCCACAATTCGCACATAGTCGACAAGGTAAGGTAGATGGATGGTGATAAAAACAGGTGTTTCATTGAGGGTGAGGTCCAAAGTAAGGTTTCTTATTTGGGTAAGTTGAGTTGGGTGCTACTTGAGTGATTGGGATAGCTTGGAGGGGTATGGCTTGTGAAGCTGGTTGGTTGTGTTGGGTGACAGCGAAGATTTGTCCATCTCGTTTTCTCTTAGAAGTGGTTTGAGAAGGGGATTCGGTTTGGGTGGAGTTTGAGGTTTCAGTTGATGCTTTATCCTTCTTCTTCTCCTCCTTGAAGTCTTTATTACTTATGCGGTTTTCGGTGAGCTCTGTAGCTACCTCCATTGCTGCTTCCAAAGTTGCAGGTGTGGTACTTATTACAGAGTCTTGAATTTTTGAAGGAAGACCTCGAATGTAGTGCTCGATCAAACGGTAGAGGGGAGTGAACAAGTTGGGGACCATTTGATTTAACTCAAGGAATCTCTTGTTGTATGTGGTGTGGTCGCCCTCCTTTTGTTTCAAAGAATAGAACTCATCTTCCAATTTCTTGATTTCGCTTCTTGGACAAAACCGTCTTGTCATGATTTCCTTCAACTCTTCCCAAGTCAAAGTCATAGCATCTTCAATACCTCGCTTGGCCTTCTCTGTATTCCACCATGTAAGTGCTACTCCAAACAAACGACCGGTAGCATATCTCACCTTGCGATCATCGGGACAGTCGCAATTGAGGAAAGTGTTTTCCATCTCCACAAACCAATGGAGGAGAGCGGTGACACCTTCAGTCCCTTCGTATTTTGGAGGATCGCAAGATTTGAAATGCTTGAAGGTGCATTTAGTGGCTTTTGGGGAGGATTGACAGTGTTTTGATCTTCTTGGTGGATTGGGTTGACGGGATTAGCGGTAAGGGCCTGTTGAACTTGAACTACGATGTTGGGTATTACGACAGCCATTTGTTGAGCGATTTGGGCAGCCATGCGCTCGCGGGATTTTCCTGATCTCATTTTTCTACGAGAGAGACTGGAAGACATCTACAAGAAATACGCATCGAGAGTATGAGTTTGACGTTTTAGGTGTCATGTGTCGTATTTAGGAATGAACATAAAATAAATATAGAATAATAAATCTACTACATCCATAGGATGTCTTGGGCTTTGCTCGTAATTGGGCCTTGCATGCCGCCATACTTCACCTTCGTAATCATGTGGGCCCCCATGATTACCGGGTCTTTCATATGGTTCGCATGTGTTAGCCTGGTAACGTACACTAAAACCCGGAGAAAATCGAGAAATATGTATGTAACGTATGGAATTCGGAGTGCATCCAGGTGTGGACACGGTGATACCTCAAAGTGGGGTTAGTTCGAACGACGTTTGGTGTGGCATGCTTTGGCCTAATAGGTCCTTCGTACTCTCATCGTTAGTCCCCAGGTAGGCAAACTGGTCCGTTATATTGGATTTATACGAATGCCAACCTAGACAGGACGTTCCGACTACCGGTACTTGTACCCTTACAGTTACTACATGCCCGTCGTAGAACTTACTTTGATGAGATTGAAAAATGAAAAATGCCACAAAATCTTGAATAAGGGAATATGAGGATGACTTGAATATGTGAACATTGAAATATGCGTGATGAATGTATATGTCAGCATGTTATGTTTGACAATAAGTATAACTTATTAAATATCACACAATATGATAGTGGAAGTGTTTGCATGCATTTGTGTATGTAATAAATATGAAACAAATAAACATCATGAGTTTGCAAGTAACCACATAAACAATTAAAATCTAATCAACTATAGTATAGGCTCTAAGGGTCTAATAACCTATCCTGTATCCCTATAGTCATGGCTCTGATACCAATCTGTCACACCCCGACCCGCAGCGAAAAAGGTGATCGGGGCATGATTGGGTTTTCATCAAAGCTCATGACATTTATTATAAAGTTTCATATTTATTATTTCTTTTTAAAGGAGAATCATTACAATCAATAATACAAGTACAACATGTTCTATACATCTTTCAAGACTTCATTATTTTTCTTCTAAGGAAATTTCCTATGTGTTCCTTGCTTCAACCTGTCCACCCGTATCATGTGTAAAAATGGTTTTTGGGTCAACAAAAAGTTGGCGAGTGAATCCTATGAAAAACATTTAAACGTGTTTATTGTATGATTATAAAATAAAGTGCATACCCACGACGAGGTATGGTACCAAGATATTAAAGATGTGCCCAATATTGTTTTGCCGGAGAGGGCCCTCATCGCTGTCGGGATGAGTATTTTCTGGAAGAAGGAACGCCGGGAAAAACCGATGTATACAGAAGATGGAACTGGTATGTAACCCTTTAACTTCCTAGCAATATCTTTCAATAGATATGTACTGATGCAAAAATGTTTGTTATGTAGCTGCGCCTCTCTACTTGGTCTCTTTCAAGAGATAGAAGGGAAAAATGGCCGTCGTGCCTATTGCTGATGGTGAGGACACTTGGTTCTCACAAATCTTGGGGAACTTTGAGTTGCCCAAGCAAGAGGATCTGGAGGCGCAACCATATTCGAAGACTGGAAAAAAAGTCCTTTCGAAGCCTAAGTTGATATTGCAATATTACTCTTGAACATTTTTTCTAAGTAATATTGCAATATAACTAATGGCGCAACTTTTGCTCAATATGATTGATTATGTAGGTGATTTGCTAAACTTGGTCGTAGGCCCTGATTCGAAGAAGAAGAAGAAACCAACTGCTGTTGCAGCTGCTGCGCCTCCCCCTTCCAACCCAGAGCAAAAAACCAAGCCATCAGCTGCTGTGAAAGCTGAGGGCAAAAATGGTACGCTTCCCGTATCTGACTCTTGGTGCAATTATGTGGTGGTGTCGGACTCACTGGAGGGTCTTGTGCCTGTAGGGTTGAAGAAACCGAATCTATTCCTGCTGCGAACCCAGATGATCCTTTGGAAATACCTTCTAGCTTGAAAGAGGCGTTGAAGTGTACTTCTAAAAAGAGGACGGAGGCGGAGACTACAATTCCTGCGCCAACCAAAGTTGTGCGCCCACGCATTGGTAAGAAAGGCAATCTGGATGCCTTTGAAAATGTCACACCCCGACCCGCAGCGGAAAAGGTGATCGGGGCATGATTGGGTTTTCATCAAAGCTCATGACATTTATTATAAAGTTTCATATTTATTATTTCTTTTTAAAGGGAATCATTACAATCAATAATACAAGTACAACATGTTCTATACATCTTTCAAGACTTCATTATTTTTCTTCTAAGGAAATTTCCTATGTGTTCCTTGCTTCAACCTGTCCACCTGTATCATGTGTAAAAATGGTTTTTGGGTCAACCAAAAGTTGGCGAGTGAATCCTATGAAAAAAATTTAAACGTGTTTATTGTATCGATTATAAAATAAAGTGCATAACCACACATGAGTAAACGTAAATGTAAATTTAATCACAAAACACATAATATTAATTATTTCACACATATACACCAAATGATTGATTTTGAGGCACGCGTTGTTCAACTTGTCTCCCACGAGGAACTGATGGGCCTAATGAATGATTTTGAGGCACGCGTTGTTCAACGAACTGATGGGCCTAATGAATGTTTTTGAGGCACGCGTTGTTCAACTCGTCTCCCACGAGGAACTGATGGGCCTAATGAATAATTTGCACACAACTTGACAATATGTAATACATCACAACAAACAATATTTACATTCTAAGTTTAGATCATATAATGGTATAGCACGAGTTTGAATAAGCGAATTAATTCAAGCGACACATGATACACCCCAAAACATGAATAAAAAGGGAATTTGTAAGAATTCACTCACAGTGGTTGCGTTTCTTGGATTGATGATGAATGCGCACGAATTTGGATTTAACCACGATAGAAACTAACCTAAATAATAACATAATGGTTCGGTAAATAAATGGATTTTATTTGAGATTAATAACTTTAATTCATAACCTTAATAGGATTTCTAGATTTATTTTTGTGAGTTTAAGGACATTTTCTAACTTTAAAAATATTATTTTTAAGTATTTTTAAATAATTTTCTGATTAAATAAATAAATAAATAAAATGTTGACCGTTGACTTTGACCGTTGACCGGTCTGATTGTGTTTATTATGTGCGCTGAGTGAGGTTCGAACTCGTGACCTCCCGTACGCGTGCACGCAGCTCTACCAACTGAGCTACGTGTATTTATATACTTTTTAGTTTATTCCGAATTTATTTAATTAAAAATGTTTCAAATATCGTCTGACCGGCTGGCTTAGCGGGGATCGAACCGGTGACCCTTGACTTAACTTGCACCCAGCCCGACCAACTAGGCTGGGTGTCTAACCCGTATTATATAGTGTTTGTATTATATTTAACAACATACTGTGGAACAATCTGTTTTGGTTTCGAAAAAAAATGGATTTTATTTCAGCAGAAACGGATATGTTCAAGACTCGAGCCCGGGACGTGTACGTTATGTTTGCACACGGTCCACCACTGGACTGTGTGTCTAACCCGGTCATTATTCCGGTTTTTATTATATTTATACGCATTTAAAAACTTCATCTTCTTCGATTTATAAAACCAGAGAATCAACTCGACTGTTTAATCAATAATTCTTATTGAATTAGTTGATTGATCAATACTGTTAACGAAATAATTTAAACAGAAAGGATTAAAGGTGCTGTATCGAACAGTTGTGATCTCCGATGAAATTCCGGCGGCTGAGGTTAACTCCGGCGAAGTTTATCTTGCGACAGAGGACCTACAGGAGGTTTGAGGTGAGTGTGGGTGACTTCTGTCGAAGCTCTAGATGTAACATTTGTCGAAAAACGGGTTTTCGAAACCCGCTTCGTTTAATAACCGAACAATCAGTTTTAAATTTTTGTTGTTCTTTACGGCTTATTTTAATTTTAAACGATTCATAATTGATCAACAAATTAAAAGATATAAATTAAAATTGTAAAAATATAAGAATGAATTAATTAAAAAGGAAAACCGGCTGCCGGGGGTCGAACCCGGGTCAGCCGGATATATCCTCAAAGTCTTAGCTCGCATGCCATAAACCACTCCGCCACTTTGATTTTCTGATAATATAATGAATCTATTAATTCAAATATTAATATGCGGAATTCAAAACTCAGTCAATTTGCGCCCAACCAGCAGTCGTCGGAAATCCCGACGACTTCGCCGATAAGTTACGTTTCCGCTCAAATTAACCAATGAATTAACTCTAACGACGGTTATAACCGACGTCTGAACGCCCGACATCAGCCATAACTGCCGGAGAACGGCTGACTTCGAATTAAGACCGAATTCAGACCCCATACATCTCGATACTACCCTATAAATTCACCCACAATTCACCAGAAACCTTTTCGCTCTCAAATCGCACCTTTTCTCGACGAAATTTTACTCGCCGGAAAACATCTGCAAGCCGCCGGAAAACCGAGACTTCCACCTGCACGGTAATTACTTCGATTTTTCGGGCTCATTCCTTTATTAGACAAATTCTAATATAAATCCCTCACCCATAATCCTTTGCAGTCGACGTTGCCGGATTATCTGATTCGCCGGAGAAATTTCTGAACTTTCAGGGAAACTACGGTTAATCGGTATAATTCTTCTATTTTACTGATAGTCATTACCCAGTAGTCCCACTTCACATCTAATCCCTTCAAATTGTTTGTAGATTCTATCAGCCGCAGCTCACCAAGACGGAGCCGACGACCTTGCCGGACGTCTGAAGAAAAGCGAACAGGTGGTACAATCAACCCTCCAATCTCTTTCCATTCATTTTCTTTACGATGGCTCATAACCTTCATTGAGCTAACTTATCAAATAACAGTCTATTGCTCGATGTCTATGTTTTGAACGAAGAAGATGAAGTGTGGTATAATATAAGAATAATTAAAATCGGTTTAATAAACGGGTTAGACACACAGTCCAGCGGTGGACTGTGTGCAACAAACACACACGCAACGCGAGTTCGAATCCTGTCCCAGCTTTACTCACTTGATATAAAAACCTGCCTTTTTAACTAAACCGGGTTGACTCCCAGTCTATATTAAGTATAATAAAAACCGAGTTAATAACCAAGTGAGACACACAGTCCAGCGGTGGACTGTGTGTACGCTAACCCACAGGTCCCGGGTTCGAGACCTGTGGTCAGCACCGGTCCGATACGCTTAAAAGCTTTTTAAAAATAAATAATTTTCGGTTTAAAGTAAACAGTATATAAGTATAATTAAAAACAGAATTATTTCGGGTTAGACACGTAGCTCAGTTGGTAGAGCTGCGTGCACGCGTACGAGAGGTCTCGGGTTCGAGCCTCACTCAGCGCACAATTTCACACAATTAAACCGGTCAACAGTAACGGTCAACGGTCCACGGACTCGGTCAACGCTCAAAGTCAACTTTTTTTTTATTATTTATTTTATTTATTTTAATCAATTATTTAAATTAAAAATCATTAAAAATACTTAAAAATAACGTTTTCAAGGTTAGAAAGCAGCCTTAAACTCACAAATTTATACCCAAAAATCTTATTAAGATAGTTAATAAAATCCACATACTTACTGTACCTTTCGTTATTTATTGGTTAGTTATCTCTCGTCGATCAATCCCCTAAACTCGTGCGCATTCAACAATCTTCAAACAAACGCATCCAATGTGAGTGAATCTCTACCAATTCCCCGTTTTAATCACATTTTGGGTGTATCATGTGTCGTATTTATTTATTATAATTAAACATTGTGCATCCATCATGTTCATGATCAAATGTGTATTCAAGGTGTATCCATTGTTTGTGTGGTTGAAGTTTAGATTAAATTTTATCATTTCAATACATACATTTCATAGGCCGCCGCTCCCCATTACCTATGAGCGTGAGCTGTTCCCCATTACCTATGAGCGTGAACCAGGCGTTGCCAACATAAGATCGGCTCCGTTTGATTGAGCCTTGATCTCACATACATTAGCATAGGCCGTCCGTTCCCCATTACCTATGAGCGTGAACGGGACGTAGCCAACTTATACATTGTCATTCTTATTTCATGCTTAAGCAAGGTGGTTTGTGATTGTTATGTTTACATACATTTGTTCATATATGATTATTGCACAATTTTCCCAAAATTAAATTAAATAATAAATCAATAACAAATGTTTTAAACAAGGTTCACTCGCCAACTTTTGTTGACCCAAAATTTCTCATTTTTACACATGATACAGGTGATCAAGTTGAAGCAAGAAACATATAGGGCGGCCTAGAAGAATAACCCAGTTTAGATTATGGATTTGTTTAGTTAATCTTTCCTTTTCTTGTATTGTATGAATTTGACTTGGAACTTTGAAATGTAATTTGGATTTAATAAATATGAAACATATTAGTAAACATCATGAGCTTTGGTGATAACCCAATTATGCCCCGACTCTTATTTCCGCTGCGGGTCGGGGTGTGACAGATTGGTATCAGAGCCATGACTATAGGGATATAGGATAGGTTATTAGACCCTTAGAGCCTATACTATAGTTGCTTAGAAAATTTAAATTTTTGTGTGTTACATGCAAATTTCATGATGTTTATATGCTTTATGTTTATTGTTACATTCAATGTTATGCAAGCATATTCATAAGTATATACTATCATATATTGCTTATCATGAACCATACTCTTATAACATATCATATCCATGAAAGCACACACCACATCATTTTCATGATTGCTTTACAATGATTTACGTATTTTCAAATCTCATCAAAGTGAGTTCCCATGACGGGCATGTAGTAACTGGAAGGGTACCAGTACCGGTAGTCGGAACGTCCTGTCTAGGCTTGGCATTCGTATAAATCCAAAATAAAGGACCAGTTTGCCTACCTGGGGACTAACGATGAGAGTACGAAGTACCTATTAGGCCAAAGCATGCTATACCAAACGTCGTGTGAACTAACCCCACTTTGAGTTGTCATTGTGTCTACACCTGGACACATTCCGACCATACATCTTGTAAACATATTTTGTGGTTTTCATTCGGGTCATGTGAGTGTAAATCGCCAATACTAATGAGAATCCTACCAAGCCAATAGTCATGGGGGCCCACATGACTATACAGGTGAAGGTATGGGGGACATTTGAGGCCCAACATGAGCTAACCCAAGACATCCAATGGATGTGATTGCATTATTGATATTTATGTTAATTTCATTTTTTTTTTTGACACATGACCCCTAAACATTCCATAAACTCACCATCTTCCTATGTATATTCCTGTAGATGTCGAGTAGGCAGCTACGTGGAGGACGGAAGTCAGGAAGATCAAACGAACGATTGGCCGCTCAAATAGCAAAACAAATGGCCACAGTACTTCCTGATATTGTAGTTCAAGTTCAGCAAGCTCTCACTGCAAATCCTGTCAATCCACCAAACTAAGAGGATCAAAACATCGACAACCCCTCCTCCAAGAAGTGATCCTACAAGCACTTCAAGTCTTGCGATCCCCCGAAGTTCGAAGGGACCGAAGGTGTCACCGCTCTCCTCCACTGGTTTGAGGAGATGGAAAACACTTTCCTAAATTGCGATTGTCCCGAGGATCGCAAGGTACGTTACGCGACCGGGAGATTATTTGGGGTAGCCCTGACCTGGTGGAACACCGAGAAGGGTAAGAGAGGAGTAGAAGACGCGATGGCCTTAACTTGGGAAGAGTTAAGGGAAGTAATGACAAAACGCTTCTGCCCAAGAAGCGAACTCAAGAAGTTAGAAGATGAATTCCACTCACTGAAGCAAAAGGAAGGGGATCACACTTCCTACAACAAAAGATTTCTTGAGCTGAACCAGATGGTTCCAAACTTGTTCACCCCCGTGTACCGATTGGTGGAACACTATATTCGAGGCCTTCCCTCGAAGATTCAGGACTCAGTCCTCAGCGCTTCGCCTGCAACTCTCGAAGCCGCCATGGAATTAGCCACCGAACTTACCGAGAACCGCATCAGAAACGGTAAGTTCAAAGAGGAGAAAAAGAAAGCCCCCGTTGAGGGCCAGACTTCCAACCACCCCACCTCATCCTCAAAATTTTCAAACAAGAGGAAGCGAAATACCAGAAATTTTGCCGTCACTCAAACAAATTTCCCCACCCCTGTGGCCCCCATCACACAAGTTACTCCTTCACCCGCACCACACAAAAGGCAATACTCTGGCCCTTACCCAAAGTGCACCCGTTGCCAATACCATCACTCCCCCGATTACCCCTGTCAATACTGCACCGGCTGTGGCCGTGCAGGGCACACCATCCAAGCCTGCCGCACACTGCAACGAATGAACCGCAACCAACCCACAACTCAAACCCACCATAAAATGATGGGTCAAACCCAACAACCTCTACAACCACCACCTACACAACATACAACCCAAACCTACTATCAACCCAACTACCCCATGATGCAACCCATGCGGGCTTGCTATAATTGCGGTGACCCAAACCATTTTAGAAACACGTGTCCACGCTTGGTAAACATCATACATGCTCAAGCTCAAGCGAATCCAGTGAACCAAGCTAACCAAGCTCCTCCACCTGCTAGAGGAAGAGCATTTAACATCAACGCCAACCAAGCTAGGGCCGACAACAACGTGGTTAACGGTACGTTTCTCGTCAATGGTAATTATGCATCTGTGTTATTTGATACTGGCGCGGATAAGAGTTTTGTGTCCTTAGAATTCGAACCCATCCTCAATCAAACTCGTGTCGAGCTTATGAATTCCATAACGGTAGAAGTTGCTGACGGAAAGCCGGTCTCATTAAACTCCATTATCCGGAACTGCACCTTTACTCTAAACGATCACGATTTCTCTGTTGACCTCATTCCTATGAAGTTGGGAAGTTTCGACATTATAATCGGCATGGATTGGCTCAGCCAACATCAGGCTGAAGTAGTATGCCGTGAGAAGTTCATTCGCATTCCTCTTGCAGACGGTCAAACTCTACGAATCTTTGGAGAAACCCTTTCGAAAGGACTCAAGCTGATGTCCTGTCTTCAAGCCCGAAGATATCTCCGCAAAAATTATGTAGCATTTCTAACCCACGTTGTCAAGAAGGGAGGCAAAGAGAAGAAACTCGAAGATATACCCGTAGTGAAGGAATTCCCGCAAGTTTTTCCCGACGATATCGCCGGACTTCCTCCCAAGAGAGAAGTCGAATTCCGTATCGACCTTATACCTGGCGCTACACCCGTCGCGAAATCTCCTTATAGGTTAGCCCCATCCAAGATGCAAGAGCTGGCCAGTCAATTGCAAGAACTGACCGACAAGGGATTCATACGTCCTAGCTCATCGCCTTGGGGTGCACCTGTTCTGTTTGTAAAAAAGAAAGATGGGACCTTTCGCATGTGTATTGATTACAGGGAACTCAACAAATTAACGGTCAAAAATCGCTATCCGTTACCTCGCATCGATGATCTTCTAGACCAACTCCAGGGTGCCACTTGTTTTTCAAAGATCGACCTTCGTTCCGGCTATCACCAACTCAGAGTACATGAAGAAGACGTTCCAAAGACCGCCTTCCGAACTCGATATGGTCACTATGAATTTATGGTTATGCCATTTGGTCTCACCAACGCTCCAGCCGTCTTCATGGACTTAATGAACAGAGTTTGTAAACCCTATCTTGATCGCTTTGTTATAGTCTTCATCGACGATATTCTCATCTACTCAAAGTCTAAGACTGATCATGAACGACACCTTCGGCTCATCCTCTCACTTTTGAAGACCGAAAAGCTTTATGCTAAATTCTCCAAATGCGAATTTTGGTTAAAAGAAGTACAGTTCCTTGGTCATGTCGTCAATGACAAGGGAATTCATGTCGCCCCGCAAAGATCAAGGCAGTACAAGAATGGCAAGCGCCACGTACCCCAACCGAGGTACGATCTTTCCTTGGGTTGGCCGGTTACTATCGTCGTTTCATATCGAATTTCTCTCGTATCCCTGTACCACTCACAGCTTTGACACATAAAGGAAAACCCTTCGCATGGGGACCTAAACAAGAAGAAGCTTTCCAAACCCTTAAGCAAAAGCTTTGTGACGCTCCTATCCTCACACTCCCCGACGGTTGCGATGACTTTGTAGTGTATTGCGACGTATCAGGACAGGGATTAGGCTGTGTTTTAATGCAAAGGGGAAAAGTGATAGCCTATGCTTCTAGGCAGCTCAAAACTCATGAGAAGAACTACACTACTCACGACCTAGAACTTGGAGCCGTTGTGTTCGCTCTTAAGATATGGAGACATTACCTCTATGGTACCAAGTGTGAGATTTACACTGACCACAAGAGCCTCCAACATATCTTTAACCAAAAGGAGTTGAATATGAGGCAACGAAGATGGGTCGAACTTCTTAATGACTACGACTGCGAAATTCGGTATCATCCTGGCAAAGCAAATGTGGTGGCTGATGCACTCAGTCGAAAAGGTTATGCGAACTCTATTCGTCTTCTATGTTCGCAAATCATGACCAACATCAAAGACCAAATCCGAGAAGCTCAACATGTTTCCATAACAGAACACGACATACGCAATGAGTTATCTTGTGGAGCAGAACTTAAACTCGAAACGAAATCTGACGGCATTCTGTATTATCTCGATCGCATATGGATTCCTGATCACAACAACCATCGCGTTACCCTTATGAAAGAGGCTCACAAGACACAATACTCTGTACATCCAGGAGCCGACAAGATGTATCAAGACCTTCGATACACCTACTGGTGGCCTGGCATGAAGAAGGATATTGCTGTTTTTGTTTCCAAGTGCCTTACCTGTTCAAAAGTGAAAGCTGAACACCAAAGACCCTCAGGACTTCTGGTCCAACCTGAAATACCCGTATGGAAGTGGGAAAATATAACCATGGACTTCATTACCGGGTTACCTCGCACTCCTGGTGGGTACGACACAATATGGGTAATCATTGATCGTCTTACAAAATCAGCTCACTTCATTCCAATCCGCGAGGACTTAAAAAATGAGAAGCTAGCCCGCATCTACATCAGTGAAATCGTAAGCCGTCATGGTGTACCTTTAAGCATTATATCAGATCGTGATGGTCGTTTCACTTCACGAACATGGCAAGCTGTACAAGCCGCTTTGGGTACGCGATTGGATCTCAGCACTGCCTATCATCCCCAAATTGATGGTCAATCTGAACGCACCATTCAAACTCTTGAAGACATGCTTCAGGCATATGTCATAGACTTCAAAGGGAATTGGGACGCTCACTTACCATTAGTTGAATTTTCGTACAACAACAGTTTTCATTCAAGTATCGGCATGGCACCTTTCGAAGCTTTATATGGTCGTAAGTGCCGATCACCTATATGTTGGCACAAAATTGGAGAAGCTCAAATCACCGGTCCAGAATTAATACAAGAAACAACTGACAAGATTCATCAAATCCGAAACAACCTGTTAGCGGCACAAAGTCGTCAAAAGAGCTATGCTGACAAGCGACGAAAGCCCTTGGAGTTTAACGTTGGCGATCAAGTACTTTTAAAGGTATCGCCGTGGAAGGGAGTAGTTCGTTTCGGCCAAAAAGGCAAGCTAGCACCACGCTACGTAGGCCCTTTCAAAATACGCGAAAGGGTAGGACTTGTAGCCTACAAGCTTGACTTACCGGAGGAACTCAACAGAATTCATCCCACATTCCACGTATCGAACTTGAAGAAGTGCCTCGCCGATGAAAATCTCCATATTCCTCTAGAAGACATTCAAGTTGATGAATCTATGCATTTTATTGAAAGACCAGTTGAAATTATGGACTTCGGGGAAAAACGTTTAAGAAGAAGCCGCATCCCAATTGTCAGGGTACGCTGGGAGTCGAAACGAGGACCTGAGTTTACTTGGGAACGTGAAGACTCAATGCGCGAGAAATACCCACACCTTTTTCCTGTATCTACTACTACTTAAATTTCGGGACGAAATTTCTAAAAGTAGGGGATACTGTAACATTTGTCGAAAAACGGGTTTTCGAAACCCGCTTCGTTTAATAACCGAACAATCAGTTTTAAATTTTTGTTGTTCTTTACGGCTTATTTTAATTTTAAACGATTCATAATTGATCAACAAATTAAAAGATATAAATTAAAATTGTAAAAATATAAGAATGAATTAATTAAAAAGGAAAACCGGCTGCCGGGAGTCGAACCCGGGTCAGCCGGATATATCCTCAAAGTCTTAACTCGCATGCCATAAACCACTCCGCCACTTTGATTTTCTGATAATATAATGAATCTATTAATTCAAATATTAATATGCGGAATTCAAAACTCAGTCAATTTGCGCCCAAACAGCAGTCGTCGGAAATCCCGACGACTTCGCCGATAATTTACGTTTCCGCTCAAATTAACCAATGAATTAACTCTAACGACGGTTATAACCGACGTCTGAACCCGCGACATCAGCCATAACCGCCGGAGAACGGCTGACTTCGAATTAAGACCGAATTCAGACCCCATACATCTCGCTACTACCCTATAAATTCACCCACAATTCACCAGAAACATTTTCGCTCTCAAATCGCACATTTTCTCGACGAAATTTTACTCACCGGAAAACATCTGCAAGCCGCCGGAAAACCGAGACTTCCACCTGCACGGTAATTACTTCGATTTTTCGGGCTCATTCCTTTATTAGACAAATTCTAATATAAATCCCTCACCCAGAATCCTTTGCAGTCGACGTTGCCGGATTATCTGATTCGCCGGAGAAATTTCTGAACTTTCAGGGAAACTACGGTTAATCGGTATAATTCTTCTATTTTACTGATAGTCATTACCCAGTAGTCCCACTTCACATCTAATCCCTTCAAATTGTTTGTAGATTCTATCAGCCGCAGCTCACCAAGACGGAGCCGACGACCTTGCCGGACGTCTGAAGAAAAGCGAACAGCTGGTATGTAACATCCGTCAAAAACGGATTTACCAAACCCGCTCCGTTTATCAACCGAACAGTCAGTCAAAATTTTCGTTGTGAATTAAATGCCCAAAATAATTTTAAACGTTACGTAATCAATTATTATACAAGAATATATAATTAGTTTTTGAAAAACTGTAAAAAATCGCAAAATAAAAATATAATACCTCTGCCGGGTTTCGAACCAGGGTCAATGAGCGGTCCGGATTCATGTCTTAACACACACACACAAACCACTGCGCCACTTGTTCTGTTTGGTAAATAATAGAATCTTTTAATTGATATAATGACATTACGAATTCAAAATCGGCGCCCCTTTAGTTCAGTCGTCGGAATCCCGGAAATCTCGCGAGTTTTTATCACCATTTTCAGTTATAACGTAAGTTATTATTAGGACATCGGTTATAACCGATGTTTGAAGTCCGCGACCAAAATTATAACCGCCGGAAAATTTAAATCAATGAACCCAGTCGGGAATCAGACCAAGTGCTTCGACGTTTTCCCCTATAAATTCACCCTCAACCCATTGCAAACCTTTTCGCTCAAAACCACACTTTTCCTCGGCGTAATTCCACTCGCCGGAACTTTTCTGTTCGTCGCCGGAAAACCGATTTCCTTATTTCTGAACCTCACTGCGCCCCTGAAGCTTATACCGGAGATACCCATACTTTTTCCAAGCTTTCCGGAGACTTGCTGCTGCAAGACACCTGACGCCGTAGTTGATTGCTGTCGCCGGAGTTCTGCCGGAAAACAGAGGGTCCAGTCGGTATATTTCTCCGCCCAATTTCTTTTCCTTTTCACATTTATCTCACCTTAATGAACTGTAAAACGCTAATTAAACCGATAAAAACCTTGAACCAGTCAGTCGTCTTTATCTCTGGTTATATTTCAGCGAAGAAGACGATGTATTCGTTATCATATAAGTTTAATATAAATCAAAAAATTAATCGGGTTAGACACACAGTCCAGCGGTGGACTGTGTGCACATATAACGCCAAGGTCACGAGTTCGAATCCGGTTTCACACACGCTGCCTAAATAAAAATCAAATTTTTGTTTAACTGAACCAGAGTCGATACTGGTATATGTTAAGTATATTAATAACCGAAATAATAACCTAGACACACAGTCCAGCGGTGGACTGTGTGTATGTTTAATCGCACGTCACAAGTTCGAGTCTGGTCTCCTACATCGACCCGGACAATTATTAACTTTTTAAATAGAGTCAGAAATGAAAGCAGATAATTTGTATTTAAGTATAATAAAAGTGGAAATATATAACATGTTAAACACACAGTCCAGCGGTGGACTGTGTGTTATATTAAACCACAGGTCCCGGGTTCGAGACCTGTGGAGTGCATGTCCGAGTCGCTTAAACTGTTTTTAAAATAAAAATGATTTTCGGTTTAAACTAATTAATATATATATAATTAAAATCAGATTTATAACGGGTTAGACACGTAGCTCAGTTGGTAGAGCTGCGTGCACGCGTACGGGAGGTCTCGGGTTCGAGCCTCACCCAGCGCACTTGTATTCCGAATTGAACCGGTCAACGGTCAGGTCAACGGTCAGTCAAACGGTCAACGGTCAGAAAAAAAATCAATTTTTTATTATTTTTTTATTTAATTATTTTAATTAAAAATCAATTAAAAATACTTAAAATTAACATTTTTAAGGTTAGAAAATAGCCTCAAACTCACAAAAATACACCCAACAATCCTACTAAAATAGATTAATAAAATCCATTTACTTACCAAACCATAATGCGATTATTCTAGGTTAAACTCACTCGTGGTTAAAACCACTTCGCGTGCATTCAACATCATCAACCGAACGCACCCACTATGAGTGAATCTTACAACTTCCCCTTTTAAATTACACGTTTTGGGGTGTGTCATGTGTTATGAAAATAATTAATTTATTTATTTAAACTTGTGCCATACCACATCATGACCTAAACTTAGATTGTTTTTATTGTTGTGATTTACTTATTTCCTTTTGTCATATTATATGAAACTCATACATTAAGCCCATTAGTTCCTCGTGGAAGACGAGTTGAACAACGCGTGCTACAAATCAAATTCATTATTGTTTATGTGTATATCATTGAATTTGTATTGTTTGTAGTTGTGTCATTCATATTATCATGGTTATACAATTCATTCATTAGGCCCCTCAGTTCCTCGTGAGAGACGAGTTGAGCATCGCGTGCCTCTAATTGTTCCATTATTATTCATGAGTGTTTCATCCAATATCTTATGATTGTTGATTAAGTTACATCTATTTTTACTCATGTTTGGTTGTGCACATATTTCATAATCAATTTAAATGAATTTGTTCAAATGTTTTCCATAGGATTCACTCGCCAACATTATGTTGATCCAAAAACCTTTTTACACATGATACAGGTGAACAGGTTGAAGCAAGGAAAACATAGGATATGCCTTAGAAGAGAACAAAGAAGTTTAGATTGTTAGTTAGATCATGTTGTAACATTTATTGTAAATTCCATTTAATTTGTATTAATAAATATGAAACGCTTAATAAATGTCATGAGCTTTGATGATAACCCAATCATGCCCCGATCACCTTATCCGCTGCGGGTCGGGGTGTGACAGATTGGTACAATCAACCCTCCAATCTCTTTCCATTCATTTTCTTTACGATGGCTCATAACCTTCATTGAGCTAACTTATCAAATAACAGTCTATTGCTCGATGTCTATGTTTTGAACGAAGAAGATGAAGTGTGGTATAATATAAGAATAATTAAAATCGGTTTAATAAACGGGTTAGACACACAGTCCAGCGGTGGACTGTGTGCAACAAACACACACGCAACGCGAGTTCGAATCCTGTCCCAGCTATACTCACTTGAAATAAAAACCTGCCTTTTTAACTAAACCGTTTGACTCCCAGTCTATATTAAGTATAATAAAAACCGAGTTAATAACCAAGTGAGACACACAGTCCAGCGGTGGACTGTGTGTACGCTAACCCACAGGTCCCGGGTTCGAGACCTGTGGTCAGCACCGGTCCGATACGCTTAAAAGCTTTTTAAAAATAAATAATTTTCGGTTTAAAGTAAACAGTATATAAGTATAATTAAAAACAGAATTATTTCGGGTTAGACACGTAGCTCAGTTGGTAGAGCTGCGTGCACGCGTACGAGAGGTCTCGGGTTCGAGCCTCACTCAGCGCACAATTTCACACAATTAAACCGGTCAACAGTAACGGTCAACGGACTCGGTCAACGCTCAAAGTCAACTTTTTATTATTATTTATTTTAATCAATTATTTAAATTAAAAATCATTAAAAATACTTAAAAATAACGTTTTCAAGGTTAGAAAGCAGCCTTAAACTCACAAATTTATACCCAAAAATCTTATTAAGATAGTTAATAAAATCCACATACTTACTGTACCTTTCGTTATTTATTGGTTAGTTATCTCTCGTCGATCAATCCCCTAAACTCGTGCGTATTCAACAATCTTCAAACAAACGCATCCAATGTGAGTGAATCTCTACCAATTCCCTTGTTTTAATCACATTTTGGGGTGTATCATGTGTCGTATTTATTTATTATAATTAAACATTGTGCATCCATCATGTTCATGATCAAATGTGTATTCAAGGTGTATCCATTGTTTGTGTGGTTGAAGTTTAGATTAAATTTTATCATTTCAATACATATATTTCATAAGCCGCCGCTCCCCATTACCTATGAGCGTGAGCTGTTCCCCATTACCTATGAGCGTGAACCAGGCGTTGCCAACATAAGATCGGCTCCGTTTGATTGAGCCTTGATCTCACATACATTAGCATAGGCCGTCCGTTCCCCATTACCTATGAGCGTGAACGGACGTAGCCAACTTATACATTGTCATTCTTATTTCATGCTTAAGCAAGGTGGTTTGTGATTGTTATGTTTACATACATTTGTTCATATATGATTATTGCACAATTTTCCCAAAATTAAATTAAATAATAAATCAATAACAAATGTTTTAAACAAGGTTCACTCGCCAACTTTTGTTGACCCAAAATTTCCCATTTTTACACATGATACAGGTGATCAAGTTGAAGCAAGAAACATATAGGGCGGCCTAGAAGAATAACCCAATTTAGATTATGGATTTGTTTAGTTAATCTTTCCTTTTCTTGTATTGTATGAATTTGACTTGGAACTTTGAAATGTAATTTGGATTTAATAAATATGAAACATATTAGTAAACATCATGAGCTTTGGTGATAACCCAATTATGCCCCGACTCTTATTTCCGCTGCGGGTCGGGGTGTGACACTAGAAGTCCTATTTATAGAGTAAGGCAATAATGGGATAGATTCGGTTTTCCGGTGACCAATTCCGGCGAAACTGGAAATCTCCGGCGACGTGTTTCTGAGCACTTCAACTACGATAAAGTGTGCGGTCTTGAGCGAAAGGATTCCTGGAAGGTTGAGGGGGTATTTATAGGGTAGAACAGGATGTATTGGGTCTGTATTTTGGTCAAGGTTCGTAGTCAAGATTTTCCGGCGGTTACGACTACAATTGAGGGTCAGACGACGGTTATAACCGATGTAGACGTCGGTTATAACGTTATAGTCAAAAGGAATATGGCTAAACTCGTGGATCGCCGGATTTTCCGGTGATTGCGAGTTCAGCCGCGCTGGAAGTCCGGTTTGAATTCGGATTTCATCATAAGTATTATTTGTTTCGATATAATAACAAAGAAGTCAAGTGGCGGAGCGGTAAAGTGTTTGTTTGTTGGAACCTGCTGACCCGGGTTTGAAACCCGGCAGCTCCCTTTTATTTTTCTTCACTTGTTTTTTATTGTTTAATAATTATAGTTTTTAAATTCTAAAATGTTTATTAATTATGTATCGTTTAAAATTAAAATAAACAGTATATACGCAACGAAAATTTATGACTGACTATTCGGTTAATAAACGAAGCGGGTTTTGGAAACCCTTTTTTTTACGGATGTTACAGCAAAGAAGTCCTCACCTGGTACATTTAATTTGTTGCGCACTTCTGTCATAAAAGTTGCGCAGAATCTTATAATTGGTATTTGTTGATATGCTTTGCAGAGAAAATGGTGAAGGCTGCGCCGGCCACCTCATCTGCTATACCATCGCCGCGCAGGCCTGAGAATGTTGAGGGAGATGCGGGGCAAGAAACTCCTGTTCCTGAAGCCGACCCCATCGTCTCGGAACATATTGATAAAGTGGCTCCAGAAGAAGAGCCCAAAAATTTTTATATTGAGAATCTTGCTGGCGAGCAGGTTAAAGATACGGCTACAGATGTTGGGGAACCTTCAAAGTTGATATCCAAGGGAGTCGGACCTTCAACACAAAGCGAAGGCTTTGTGTTTGTTGAGGATTCGGAGGGGGAATCGCCTATTCGCCCAGAGGAGACGCCTGGGGACTATTATTATCGCTCTTATTATGAGAGGCGGGCCTCTGCGATTCATCAGCCCGTGTGGAAGGTTAAGCAGGGTGATGTTTTTACTGATTGACACTCCTGTAGGGAGTGGTATAAGGGCATCTTCCCGCCGGCGGAGGTGAAGCGCCAGGAGGAAAAAGACCATGAAGCTACTTACAAGTTATATCTGCAAGAGTCTGCCCTTGCCTCGTCCACCATAAATAGAATTGTGCGCGAATGGCGCAGTATGAATAAGGAGTGGGACGAGGTTGAGCTTGAGAAGGCGAAGGCCAAGCTTGAGAAAGAGAAAACGTTGAAGATGCTTGTTGATTTTGAGGCGAAAAATACCCAATTTGAGAAAAAGAAGAAGACTGAAGAATGGGTTGCGCTGTCTTGGAAGCGCAAGTGTGAGGCTTCTGCTGCGCAATATGCGGACGAGCGCATATTGTAACTTTATTGGGTTGCATCCATGGGGGTAGTTTAAGTAGGGCATGAGGGGATGGTCGACTCCTCGAACTTTTCGCTCAGTAGTGAAGCGTATGTAATTTTCGTATAGAAATTTTTTTGGTATATACGTTTTCGACCCCGAGATTTTACAGAAATTTTTAGGTTTGGTGACTTCTGTCCCCGGTCAAAAATATCAAGCTTCACCACTGGTTTCATCGTGGATTAAAATTGCATCATATAGATATTTAAGATTGCTCTTGTTTATATTTTTTTTGTTATTTTACGTTTGTACCATCATTACTTCAAATGAAGCTTTTCAAAATAAAATTTCAATCAATAATAGCTTTGTTAGCTTTGTTTTAGGCTATGTGCTATGCTTTAATAACCAGGGTAATACCAACCTGAGTTAACTTTAACCATAGAGATGAGTTTAAGACCTGAAAGAAGTCTCAAAAACATATATCGCACATTAGGGTGTGCACGGTTCGGTTCGTTTTGGTTATTGGCATTATCCGTAACTGTAAACGTAACCGAAGTTATCGGTTAATTTGGTTAATTTGTCGGTTTTCGATTCGGTTCGGTTAATAACCAATTCAAATAAGGGCTAATTTTTTATTAGAAATACATTTAATGGAGGTATAAATACATGAAATAGATGTATAAATAAATGAAATAGAGGTATAAATGCATGAAATATATGTTTAAATACATGAAATGAAGATATAAATAAATGAAATAAGGTATAAATAAATGAAATAGAGGTATTATTACATGAAATAAAAGTATAAAACGTGAAATACATGAAATAGAGGAATAAAACCTAGAAATTTATAAAAAAATGAATGGTTCGGTTCGGTTAATTTCGGTTAACCCGATGGTAAAAAATATCCGTTAACCGACTTTCGGTTAATTCGGCTTCGGTTAATTCGGTTTCGGTTAATTTTAGTTTGGTTTTATCAGTTTTCGGTTCGGTTTATTGCTACACAACCCTTTCGCACACACCAATACACCATCATCTTCACACACTAAAATGGCTAAATAGTCATCATCCCAACCACCTCTGGCACATCTAAGCATCAAAAAGAAAACAAAACAGTAATCAACTCTTTCTCATCTCAATCTTTTGTTTAATTTCTTATACTCTCGGGTCAAGTGATACAACCACCACAGCTGCTCGTTTTTGTTGCCGATCCTCGCCTACCGACAGCCGTGAACGCCATGGATGGTAGGCGTTCGCCACCAAAATCACCTCGGAACAGCGACTTGTGCTTGAAATCCCAGGTCACCGCTGCTAGGAGTGCGGCTGTTGACCTCTAGGTTTATCGCCACCGTTCACTGCTAGCTGCACCGCCGTGGAGCCGCCAGAATAGTGAACGACGGTTTGTCTAACTTGGGTTTTCAAGAAGACAGGACCAATGAGCTAGTGCCAGACTGCCAGGCACATGCCTAGAGGTGCACAAACTGGTTAATTTTAATAACCGGTTATACCGGTTAATTTGACTTTGTGACTTTAACTAGTTAATTTTTTAAATGGTCCGGTTAATTACTTTAACCAGTTCGGTTAATTAACCGGTTATTTTGCTTTTTTTTTTGAAGTTTTCGGTTAACCGGTTAATTTTTTAACTGTTCCGGTTAGTTACTTTAACCGGTTCGTTTAATTAACCGGTTATTTTGTCTTTTTTTGAATTTTTCGATTAACCGGTCTATCGGTTAAAAAACCTGTTAATAACCGGTTACTATATTAAATACTCATAACCGGTTATTAACCTATGGTTAAAAATAACCACTAATCAGTTATTCCTAAATCGGTCATTAACCGGTTACGTTTTCGGTTAATAATCGATTATTTTGTGCACCCCTACATGTAGAATAATACAAAGGAAAATGTGATACCAAATGGGCCCATAACTTAGCCCAACTACATTAACCCAACCCAACCCAACTCAACAACCGCCGTCGTGGCCATCTTTTGCTCCAACCAAAGCAGTTTTCTCTTACATTTAGAAGCTGCAAATCAAACGAACAAGTAGAAGAAACCTGATCAATCCTCACGATTTGTACCAATTCTTCTCAAGGTTCATTTTTTCTCTATCTTTCATTACCTATTTGACTTTAAAGATCCTATTTTTCTTTTGATTTTGCATATGATTTACCTCAATTTTATTGTTTGAAACCTAGGGTGAAACATGAATAAGAAAATGTTTATGTTTACTTGTATAAATGGAGATTGCCTGCAGTTATTTCTTGAAATTAATGTGTGTTTTGTTGTGTGTTTGATTTGGATTGTTTTTGTTTGGTTGTTTTGATGTAAATAGTTCGGTAATTTTAGGGGAATCTAATGACTATAAGTATAATTTTAGAATTGTAATGCTGTTAAAATCTGTTAGTAGCATATAGGTGTACCCACATGGGCTGGTTAGTAGAAGTTAAAACAACTACCCTTTTCGACCCATAACCTAGGCCGGCGATTCTGACCTGTGTATTCTAGTTTGGGAATATAGGGATTTTTAAAATACTGTTACGGGTCAGATTGGGCTGATGTTTAGTTAGCAATGGGTTATATATTGGGTATAAAATATGATTTGCATATGTTGAAATTTGGATTATTTGATATGAAGATTTTATGTTTGGTTAAATATGATTGAAGTGTGCTCGTGAAATATAAAATTGAATTCCAAAATCATATCAACTATAATGCTTTGAAACAAATTGTTTTTGAATCTTAATAAGTCATGGCAGTTTCAGTTGATACAAATGTAAGAGCTATGCAGTCAATAGCGGTGCTATAGCGGTTAGCGGACCTCAGGGTGTGTAGCGGTCCAAATAGCGGTGGGCTATAGCGGTTCCTAGCTTATAGCGGTTCCGCTATTAGCGGCGCTAAATACCGCTATTTGGCCGCTATTTGGAAACCTATATAGCGGTTATAGTAGTTACGGTGTTTGACTATGTTAATTCTTAAATTAAATACTTCAAAGTTACTATGAATGATATTACTATGAAATTTGATATTACTATTAATATTTTTCAAAGATATATTTATATATATATAAAAAATATATAATTATGCATGGTATAAAAAGTACCGCTATACCACCGCTATAACCTATATATCATATAGCGGACCTTGACCGCTGTTCGATTTTGGACCGCTATAACTGCATAGTGTAAGAGTAGATTTCAAAATTGTTTATTAACTTTTGTTTTTTTTTTTGCATATAACCATTTTGACATTGACTCATTCTGACTTGTTGCTTGACCCGAGCCGCCCATTTTGCAGGCCTTGTGAAATCTGAAGAAGAAAATTAGAGACCAAATGCAATTACTTGTTGAAATCAGTGTGTGTTAATGGACAGAATACAGATTGTTTGGTTCGTTTTGTTATGTGTTCGATTTTCATTCTAGTTTGTGAGTGCTGATTATATAGTGATAACAAAAGATCAGTGTGAGATTACTAATATTGGTATCCATGGATTATGTTGAGGTAATTGTAGGGAAATCAATGATTATTTGCATGATTTTAGAAGTGTACTGTTGTTAAAATATGTTAGTGACCCGCCCAACCCGAAGCCCGTTTACGCTGGTTCATGAAAAACTACCCATTTGAAATAAATCAACCCGTTTTGACCCATTAAGTCAATCCCCATAGCGTACCCAGTTTTCGCTACTCGAAGTAAATTGTAACCCAAATCGACAAGTTTCTAGATAAGCATGTATATTGCAACATCTATGTCATTGATTCTTCGGTGCTACACAATATATCTTTAGTTGATATGGTCCCTGTAGGTTTAACAAAATTTTGGATTTAGTCCCTAGCTTTCCAAAAGTACACAGATGGTCCTTGTGGTTTGCACTTTGTAACACATTTAGTCCCCAGCTTTTTCCAAAAGTACACAGATGGTCCCTGTGGTATGCACTTTGTAACGCATTTAGTCCCTAACTTGGACATACTAAAACCTTTAGATTTGTTGGCTGGGGACTAAATGTGTTACAAAGTGCAAACCACATGGACCATCTGTGTACTTTTGGAAAGCTAGGGACCAAATCCAAAATCTGTAAATCACAGGGGCCATTTGTGCACTTTACTCAATTAAAAATTTAAATTTGCTACAAAAGTATATCAAGACTGATCTTTTATGTATTTTCGTTACATACCATCATAACGAAATCCCTTTTTTTTTTTAACACAGGGTGAGTATTAAGAGATTAAAAAACGGTATACTTGAATCTATAACTGAAGGCGAATATCTCTGAAAATAAGATTGCGATGGGAGCATCACGGACACAAAAGCTATCCGGTATTCAAAAGCAAGTTCTTTCATTATACAGAGGATTTCTTAGAACTGCACGTTCCAAAACTCCTGAAAACCGGGCCCACATTGAATCACTCGTATCAGCCGAGTTTCGTAAAAATGCGCAGTCGATTGACCGCAAGAATTTTCTGCATATCGAGTATTTGCTTCGTCGTGGTAAGAAACAACTTGATCAACTCAAAACCGTTGATTCTGTGCGGTTATCTTCATCAAATGTAGAACTATCTGATACTCAAAAACAATAATCGGGTTGATTCTGTTAGGTTATATGATTTCGTCGATTGTTTGATCATATTCGGCTGTTGTTTAATGGAGGTTGATTCTCTCCTATAATAAGTTTAGAGAAAGCATACCCTTGTGATTATTGAGATGTTTGATTTGGGGTTAAAGATGTAACCTTTATTAATTTAAAACATGAAGTTATTTCTGCTTTTTTTTTTTACAATTATTTCAAGATTTGTACAAAATAATATATGCTTTTCTTTATTGTTTCTTGCTGTATTCATGATGATAGAAATGACTGAAGGAGTAGTGCACTTTTAGTTAATGAACCGTCCAAATTGAAGCAATTCAGCTGGTTTGAGATTTATTCGGTTTGATTAAGTAGTAGTGCACTTTTAGACTTTTAATTGTTAATGATCTGTCCAAATTGAAGCAAGTTAGCTGGTTTGAGATTTATTCGGTTTTATTAAGTAGTAGTGCACTTTTAGTTGTAAATAATCTGTCCAAATCGAAGCAAGTCAGCTGGCTTGAGATATGTGCGGTTCGTTTCTTACGGTTTGTTGGTTCACGTTGCTGACGGTTTGGAACGTGTAACCGCTAGAGTAAACGGAACCTGATCTCTAACTTATTTTTAGTTTATTTTTATATATTCAAAGGTGTAGTTTTATATATGTATTTATATACCCGTTAACCATCTTTTATCATTTTTATACAAACTAACAATTTTCAAAAATATAAAATCGGGTCCAACCATCAAACCACCAAAACTAAACCGTCAAGTTGCTAAAACTGGCCAGCCAAGTCAACCCATTAAACCCAACCACCGACCAGCTTGAATCATCGTTTCCCCAAAACTGTAGTTAGCAGTTCACTACAAGCTTTAACCAAACGCAAATTTAACACCCTTATTTTTGCGATTTTCCAACAACCGCCTTTGGTTATACAACAAATTTGGTTTTCGTTTTGGATATTTTCAGAAAACGATTATTGTGTGTACGCCATCTAGATTCTTTTTAATCAACATGAGTAGGCTAATAAAACGAAAGTAACATCAACATCTTGTAAAAAGAGTAACCAATTAGATAACCACATATCTTTGGTGGACCATGATTGGCTGGTCAAGTTTCTCTCTTGTACTTGTACTCCTTGTACTTAAAACAAGTTTGTACTACAAAATTTTGATAATACACTCCTTCACCAACCATAAGATATTTTTTTTGGAAAAAATCTTGTTGATCCATAATTATTATTGTTGATTTATTTGAATAGTTGGATAAAATCATAAAAGTTGGAACATTAATGTTGTCATAATATGAAAATGTATTTCGGTTCGTATACATCTGACAAAATAAAATATACCTGACTAAGGTTATCGTCTAAAAATTTGTTACTAGTTGAATTCATAGAAGGTTAGATTTTCGTTTGGTTAAGGTTGGGCTCGTGTATTTTTCGCGTCACATGTGTTATTATGAAGTGAAAGGGTTATAGTGACTCGAAAGGTATCCAATAAACTTATGCGAATCACAAACGTATTTTGACACTTTGGCGTACATATAAAACACTTCATTAAATACGTATATGTTACACGCATCACAACCTATGATCTATTGAGTTTATCACATTAATATCAAACCCTTTTTGACATTTTAATCAAGAAAGAAGAAAAAAGGGATCAATTTAGTCATTAAGAATGTGTTGAATAAAGTTATAATCTAAGTATTTGATATAAACATGTATGTTGAATGATATTTACATTCACTAGTATATAAGATGTCTTAAGTGGTCAAGAATCTACATAGAGAAACAATCACCACCTCCGGTGGTCATGATGGTGGTGGAGGATTTATGTGGTGGGGCAACTCGTAAATGATCACCAACCGCCTCCCAACTCCGCTTGGATGATGGTCGTGGGAGATCTTCGGGCACGATTGTCTCTAACGAATTCAATTGCCATGCCGGGCATATTCTTTTGTCACTCCACCTCTTTCCCTTTACCTTTGACTCTATAGCGGCTTTCGGCTCAATGGCGATCACAAGATCATGGCTATTTCCTACCATACCCTCCATTTGTAGACCAATTATCACACAAGCAATCCCAACTACACATTGCTTCCTCCAAGAAGTCTCCCTCTTTGGTCTAAACAATCACAACTAAAACATGTCACATGAATATAAATTAATTAGATCAAAGGCGACCGATGCGTATGTGGTGGTCAAACTTGACTTACCTGGCGGACGTTGGCGGTTGAGTGGTGGTGGGAGTGGCAGTTGGTGGCCGAGGAGGGAGACATGAGGTGGTTGTTAATACCATATTTCTTTCTTTGTTTTTCTGTGTGGACAACTAGCAATTTTGCCCCAAATTCCAAAAATATGGGAGATGATGGGCTAATTTAAGTCTTTTTATAAGGAGACGTTGGTTGGTTAGGTACTCAACTATGGCCCAAAACTATGGTTCGCCACGTGGGTTGGGCCCACAAGCCTAATTATCACATGTCACTATACCATTTCTTTTAGGAAAAATATATACAACTATTTAAGGGATAGCACACATTATATCAAAACTAGAATTAAGCACCTCATGTTGTGGCAAGACTAAAATCTGCCAAATAGTACCAATGTCACGCTACCGCCATCCAACAACACACTTGACCTATGACCTACGCGTTGCGATGAACCGTCAAACAGGGAAAATAAACATGAAAATGTTGAGCCACACATACAAGTTGTGCCGTGTTAACTCGCAAAATTTTAAACGAAACATAAAAACATTGAACCACACACGTGTGTTGCGCCGTATTAACTCGAAAAAGTTAAAACGAAACGTTTACAGAAATTAGCGAAAGATGAAAAGTATAAGGGACAAAAGTTGAAAGTAAAAAGTCGTGAGGTTAAATTGAAGATAATGAAGAATTTTGCGTTACAATAAAAAAAATTATGTTGGGTTAAAATTGTAAAAGATAAAAACCTTTAGGTTAAAAGTAAAAAATCAAGGTTTATTTTTATTTTTTTAATTGAAAAACTCTTAAAGCTTAACGTGTAGTTCTATATGCATAAAATTGTTGCTTATTAAGAGTATTTAAATTGAGATGGATGATAATAGTATTAATCATAACCATGGATAATATAAACCAATAAATTGAAAGTGAAGTTAGCATTAAGATTGAAAACTCAAAACTTTTGAATAGTTGTCGTGTTAGGACACCCATATTTTCCAATTAAGGCGTGAAGGGCGAGGGTTCTCTACCGTTGACCGTTTTTGGATGGAGACTAGTGGTTACATGCTTGTACGTTACCTTATAGAATGGACTACTTTGATTTTGGAGGTAGCTAGTTTGAAAATAACAATTTTAAGTAAATAATATTAACATGCTTTGGTCATCGGTTCGATTTCATATAGCCTAGTGGCATCTTGGGGTGGGATTAGGCTTATGACCATTAGATCATGGGTTCGATTCTCATAAGGAGGTTTTCCCAGATTTATTGAGATTCCTCCTGAATTGGTGTATATGCAATATTGCCTAGTGGAGATGGATATGATCGGGTGGTTCCGCTAGGTGCACGATGATATACTCCAATGGTCTGTCAGTGATCCAAATTTGCCGTTCAAAAAAAAAAATATTAACATGTTTAAGATCTTATTAATAGTTTATAAAGAGCAAATTGATATACTAAATTAAAATTAGTAAGGAAAAACTAATTATGTAGTTATAGCACCATAAAGCTTTGACCGAATTGAGTCAAAGCAATGGAAAATAGTCCTTTGGTCGGAAGATATTTTGAATAGTTGTAGAGACAAATAGGTCTCTTAAGAATCTGTGATAACATCATATATATCTATATCATGAATGAAATGCAAACGTTTCATACTCTGATGAAATGTTGGAATACTACTAACTATGTTGTGTCGATATTGTCACATCATAAAGGTAAACTATATATGAAGTGTAATTCGTAAAGCATATACATAACTAACGAAACTCAACAACCTGTGCAAGGGCAACCTTTTGTTGTTTGCAGTGGCGGATTTAGAAAATAGTTACAGGGGCAACTTTCAAAAAAAAAAAAAATCAATAGGGGTAACAAAATCAAAAAACAACAAATTGTTTTTAAACTACCGCCAGAGCGTCAATGGGTAATGAGGCCCCTTGTTCTAAAGTATATCCGCCCTGTTTTTTTCTTATAACTTCAATTTATGAGATTGGGCCAAGAAATACATAATTTGTTGTAGTAGATCAAGATTAGAAGATTGCAATACAGTGAATGCATGTGAAATAGGCCCCTGAATATATTGAAGAATACACTCAATTCAATTTCAACAAGTGTAACTAGGTCATGTAGGAACTAAGCATACTAGGAACTAAAAGGCCTTGCAACATATGCAATCTTTAGACAAGTAAGACTAGATAATTAGTGCACCGAAAGTGTTCGAGTATTACAAAGGATCATCCATAGACACATCATGTAACGAAAGTTGACATCTCTATACTAGAGTTTATAAAGGCTTACACGAACTACAGCCAATATGTTTTAAGATCTAAAAAAATATCTCTGTTGTGATAGATGAAGAACATCATTATTACACATGGTCTGGATGCCCAAGTCCCAAGAAATAACTCGAAGTACCCAAGTCAGTGCAAATTGAGAACGTATCCACACATCATGTTTAGCACAAATACCAAGGAACTCTCAGTGACAATAATGTCATTAACATTGATGAGGATGCGCGCCGGAAAAAAACCAAACGTATGTTGGGCAGAAGAGAGTTTAGAAAATCAAGCTCCACATGTTTGCTTAAGGCCATAAAAAGCTTTTATGAAGCCAATACACGTCAAGTGGTATTCGTGATATTCTCCTCCTCAGTATGCTTGACGATCTTGCAGACTTTAGGATAATTTCCTACTCAGGTTCACCCAACTCTTGTTCGGGTTCATACAACATGGAGTATACCAATGAGATAACCATTCTAGGGAACATTACAGATTTGACCATGTTTTTAAATAACGAGCTATAGCTCTCATACTATCTTGATAGTGGAAACCGAGATAATAGAAGCTGAATTTTCTACGGTGTTTTAAGAAATAGTTTAAGCTTCTATTTATATAAGTTTTGGGAATGTTCTACATAAGATTAATTTTATCAAACTGATCACAGATTGGGTTTCCTAATTCACTATTATTATATTGTTCGATCACAAGTGTGTTATATAGTTGCGATTCTTAACAAGTAACAACTGTTGGGTTTGTAGGCCTTGTGAGCCCTACAAGGGCTTAACTTGGAGAGCAAGTTTTCTAAAGCCTGGACTAGTCTGTAAATATATTTGATGTACTTCTAATTGTTTACCACCTAAAACAAGAATATCAAAGTTGCCACCCATGAACTTGGATATAGTGATATCATAGGTTAAACCATAAAAATGGAACTAGTAGACTCGGAATCAAAAGGCAGGAAAGCCAGGACAAGCATTACATTGGCATTATCATGAAGGAAACCACTGCATGTGAAATGATGTTATCCCTTACTAACATGTACGAGAAGCCTTTGCTAACTAATAAGAGTTTTTTGATTCGAGAGCTGGTGAATACTAGGATAAGGGAAGATAGTTCAGTTACAGAGCACATTAACAACTTGAATTCGATTTGGCCAGACTTGTGTTAGTGGATATCATATGTAAAAATGAAGTTCAAACTTTACTATTGTTATCTTCTTTGCTAGACAGTTGGTCTGGAACTGTTACAATGATTTCTAGTTCAACATGTACCAGCGGACTTACTTTTGAGGTGATCCGTGATCTCATTCTGAGCTAGGACATCATACGGAAGAGTTCGGGTGAATCATCGAGTGAATTACTGAATGTTGGCAGTGGAAGAAAAAATAATAGTGATAGTGGAAGCAAGAATAGAAAGAGGGGTCGGTCTAGGACATCTCAGAGTGATGTAATTTGTAGGAAATGCAAAATGTCTGAATGAGAAGAAAGATATCAACAATGTAGCAAACCACTTATTAGATAATGACGCATTGGTTTGTAGCGTGGAGAATAATGTGGATTCCTAGGCAGAGCCGGCCCAGAGGGGGTGCGGGGTGGGCCACTGCTTAGGGCCCAAACCCTCCGAGGGCCTAATTATTTAAAAAAAAGTTATATGCATTAACTGTGTATATCTATACTTTGTTTCAAGTGAATGAAGAAGTTGGAAACTTGCTCTGGTTTTCTATGTTCCCAAATTAAAACAGTTGGATGATGATTGCTAAAGTTCGATTCCCCTCCAAGGCTTTTCAACCTAATTTATTTTTTTATCTTCATTTTCTTTCCATTAAAATTTTCCCTTTTTTTGGTTCCCCTCAAGGCTTCTCAGCCTAATTTATTTATTTTTCTTTCATTTTCTTTCCATTTAATATTTCCATTTTTTATCGGTTTTCCATTATCTTTATACTTTGATTCTAAGTTTTGTTTTTCATTTTAAAACTGAATTCTAAGTTTTGTTTTCCATTTAAAAACTGAAATCTTATCTTATTATTTACTTTTTTTATTCTTTTATTATTTAAAATAATTAAAACTAAACAACTATTTAAATTGTTTCTTTCGTTTTATTTTATAATTTAAAACTAATGAAGCAAAGACGGTTTGAAAATATTAGAGCTATATTTTTTAGATTTTTATTTCAATTTTCATGGTGAATACAGACAAAATTTTTATCATGCGTATCGTGTGGGTTTGATCCCACTAGTTTTCATATATTTCTGACCTTATATACATATGAATTTAAAAAGGTGTATTTTAGCGGCCCATTTTTTTCATTTATTTATATGTTCTCTAGTATATACATATGTAGTGATTTAAATATATTTATCTTTTCCTTCTAACATTAAGTTATTAACTTTATATTGTAGAAGCCCCAAAAGTTTGTTGAGGATTCTTGGAGATGGCCCTCTTCCTATGTTATAGATTCGGGTGCTTCACTCCATGCTACAAACAACAACGAATCATTGTAGAATATGAAGGTAGGTGATTTTGGCAAGGTAAGACAGGTGAACAATGATGTTCTTGATGTTACGGGCATGAGCGACATGGATTTAGTAACTTCATCGGTTCCAAGTGGACTTTAATTGAAAGAGAATTGAAAGATGTGAGGGTGATTCCAGTTTTGGAGAAACAATTGCTTTCTGTTAGGCAAGTGGATGAATACAAACATGACGTTAGGTTCGGGAATGGGTAGTGGAAAGTTGTTAAGGGAAATCTTGTCATAGCTTGAGGAAGAAAGAGACATTTGTTTTACATGGTTAGTTTATCGTACGAGGGAGAGACCATTCCAGTTCAGAAAAATACCAAAGTCTGGTTCCAGAGCTATGGGTAGAACAAGGTTTCTTTTGAAGGAGATAAACCTAGAGCCACAATTCAGATTCAGGTTGAGCAAAAGGTTCAGGATTATCGTCAGGGGTTTTCGTGGTAGTGGGAGCACGGATAGTGTTTCAGTCAGAGTTACCAGACGCCAATGGGAATATTCCAGCAGTCAAAGTCTCTCAAGAGGATTACCTACTTTAATATGGAGTGTTGTTTGTTCTTAGATTATCTGAGGATCTGGGAGTTCGAATCAGTGGGAGCCAGTAGAGACATAGAACGGGTTAAAGGCAGACATAGCTATGACTTATATGTTGGAGCTCTGGGGAGCTTCAATGGTTCTTCAGGTTGGTTGATTGATGAGAGGCAGTGGTAGCTAGGTTGAACTTGAAGTTCAGAATGCAGAAGTACATTTAGCAGTGTGGCGAAAGTATTCAAGGCCGATGAGTGGGAGATTGTTGGATCTGTAGGCCTTGTGGGCCCTACATGGGCTTAATTTGGAGAGGAAGTTTGCTAAATCCAAGATTAGTATGTTAGAATATTTGATATACTTGTTTAGCACCTAAATAAAGAATATCTTAGTTGCCACCTTGAATGTTTGTTTATTTGACTCACAGTTTCTTTTTCACTTGTGTACTCGATCCTAACAACAATTGACAAGGTATTCTCACTACCTTTGTCAGAAAAGCCCAACAAACTAAGAGATGGTGCTTTTATGTTAATAATTAGAAAGCCTTTTGATCTCTTTCAAAAATCCACAGTCTAGAAAAGCCAAACAATGAGATGGTTATTTTATGTTTATAACTAGTTGGCGTCAACCCGCGTATTGCGACGGAATGTTGATTATGAATGTCTTTAGTATCACCATGTGGGATGCAAACATTCTTTTCATTTTGCTTTATCCCCATTCTACAACACACTATAATGTTTTATGTTAAAACATTATAAAGTGAGAAATCGCCCAATTCCAAAACCCAGTGCAATTAATTAGACATTTAGGCACACCCAAATGAACCAAGATTATTATACCTAATTGGTGACATACAAATGAAGTAAATTCAGCAATTGTATAATCTGCATTCAAAATTCAGTACGATCCACACCACTGCATCAAACTTGGCTTGTACATTAAACATACTAAAGTGAGCAGTTACTATACATCTTTCAATTTCGACATAGACTATTATGTACAATTCTACAAATGCCCCTAACATAATTTAAAAATACAATTTAAATAAGATCTTAATGTTACCTTTGACATGAGAATTCTCCTTGGTAAGAACACATTTTAATCAAATATTGTAAAAGACATTGTTGTACCGTCACTTTTATTTGCTTGCTGAATCCCCTTTTTCCCAAATCTTATGTTTTAAGCCTTTTTGGAGCTTCTCTTCTTGAGCTTCTTTAGCAGGTGTCCTAAAATGATTTATTCGCGTCATATAATCTAAAAGTGAGATTCAAGTAAAGAAGACACACTTTGTAACAAAAGCTTCCCGAACACCATCGGCTATGGCCTCAACCTTGCATTCTTTTCCTATTAATATATCAAAAAAAAACCAAAATCAACACAGTAAACCTAAAATCCGCGCACTTCTATTAAGATCAAACCTTTAATGTAACTATTCTATTAGTCAACGTTATTATCTTCCAATTCATCTTATTCCTTTCTTGACTCCATCAATCAATCTTCAAATTATCAAATCGAATATCATGATCTAACACCAAAATTAAATAAAAACTCACCTTTGTGACGATCACATCGGCGTTCTTCTCATAAATCGACGATTGTTTATCCAAAAGAAAAGAATATTGTTCTAATATATAACTATTTTAGCATGTTATTCATTAAAAACCATAAAAAAATAAACACTTAACAAAACACTCATCTTAAGTAATACACTAAGTAAAATGTAAATCAATTCCTTTATGCTTTCGTGTATTATTATTATTATTATTATTATTATTATTATTATTATTATTATTAATATTATTATTTTATACCTACCATAAAAATTAACACAATAATAACCATTATCTATATGAGAAGCAAACTGCAAATATTAAAAGCAGAAGCATCTATGCGCAAACCGTGATCTTAGTTCCGATCATGTAAACATTGGTCGGTTTTAAAATTTCAATCACAATTATTGGAAATAACAAATAAATAAATAAATATACATTGCAGTGCCTATTTGTTACTTATTATATAAGATCCTACTGAACACCAAAATTAAATATAGCAATTACTTCCAATTCAAGAAAAATAAAATCATGATATATTTGATAAAGAGCCCACCACATACATTTAAACCATTTGTGTGTTCTGTCACATAAAAAGAAATCATTGTGATCTGAATCATTTGTTTCTTGCAATTTCATATAATCCGAGAAATCAAATTGCGTGTCTTAAATTGATGAGTATCAAAGTTTTCAAGCAATCTTGATATTTAGTAATTAAACTCATGTTCTTAAATAACTAACATATTAATCCTTTAGACTCAAAGTTAATATTTATTTGTTTATGTTCATCGTTGATCAGAATTTAAAGATTTAAATATCAAACTTCCAAACGTATCATGTTTTAATAATTAATATCATAATTGACATCCATCTATGTCATCATCCAAAAACTAAACCCAGAAAACATCTTCTATAATTATTATACATGCAAGTAACAAATCGGTTCATGTTATAATGACATAATATGAAGAATAAAAAACAACAATCATGAAAAGATTATGCAAGTTCAAGAAGAAAAATAGCAATGAATATGGTAATTACGATTCAAGGAGAAAAATCGAAAATCATATGAAAACACATCATTGAACCGAGTGAACATAATTTAAAGTATTACCTTAAATGTCGATAATAACTGGCATGTTGGGTTTTGGATTTATGAATGAAGATATTAAGAAAGCAATGTTAAATAATCTGGTTATTTAGAATGGCGTAATAAATATTTATAATATTTAGAATGGGTTTGAAAAAAAGGAGAACGGAATGGGAACGGCGATGTTAAAGAGGTTTGTTGATTTGATTGTGATTGAAGTCTGTAATGTAATTTATGCAATACGGTTTATTTATCTCATAAGTTAAAGTTAGTTATTTTATAGTTATATAAATGATGGCGAAACGTAATTTACCTTGGATATTGATGTACCATGGGGTTGGCTATAGGAAAAAGGAAGAAAAAAATTCCGTAAAAAAATCGCTGTGAAAAGGAATGGAACCGACGTCACTCATTGGCCAATGGCTGTAACTACCACCCTGATGCATTGTATCTTGTGATATGTATTTCTTTTCGTTAATATATATAAAATCTGCGCTGTAAATATATAATTTTCTATATAACGCGACTTTTAAACGAAAAGGTATGACCCAAGTTGGTAATTGTATAAGAGTATAATATAATGAGATAGTGCTTGCTTGCTTAAATTAAATATTATTTGCCAAAATCCAAGCTCTCAACTCATGTTTACCTTCTAGTCCCCGTTGGCTGCATATCATAATATATTAATGGTTACTTTATTTCATCTGATCCAAAAAAATCATTTTCTAATTTTGTCTTTCACAAAAGGCTTCTTTATTTTATGTTTCACAAATGATATATTCACTATTCAGAACTTGAAATATGAAAGTATAATTATGCAATTTAAGACTAATGAAATACCATCTTTGAATCTCGTATTTTCCAAAACAAGCAAACATGATACATGGTATATGCATCGATCTCTTGGTTAAAACACATGTTGTAACGTATAAAACTTGATATTAAAAAAGTTATTGTTTTTTTTTTAATAATTGCAGTCAAAAGACATGCGCACTAAGCTCATGAATTATTGAAGTCACTATACAGTATGACCCAATATAATCAAATTAATGTGCTTCCCATTTCTCCTCTCTTTCTCTTACCTTTCTTTCATTGTGCTTTCGTCTTCCCTACTGTGTTGTTTCATCCTATCTTCTTTTCAGATTGATTTAAGTATGCTTGCTAGAGTAGTTGAAATGGCAGCAAACATTCATTTGTTTCTCCAATTGTATATACTCTTAATTAGCACTTAATTTGATTCCATTTTGCTCCTTTCATTATTACCAATATCATAACATGACTTCCGTAAAAGAGTTTAACCACCTTAAAATTCCCCTTGATGATATAAAGTTGGCCACCAACAACTTCAATGAAGAAAACTACATCGGCAAAGGTGGATTCGGGAGGGTTTACAAAGGAAAAATTTTGCGTCAGGGTAAATTGGTTATGGTTGCTTTCAAGCGCTTGGATCCAACTTATGGACAAGGCGCACCCGAGTTTTGGAAAGAGATCATGATGCTTTCACGGTATAGACACAAAAATCTGATCTCTCTCATAGGCTTTTGCGATGAAGGAAGTGAGAAAATACTTGTGTACGAGTATTTATACAAAAAAAGCCTTGACATGTATCTGAGTGACACTAATCTCTCGTGGATTCAGCGTCTTAAAATATGCATTGGGGCAGCTCATGGTCTAGAATATCTTCACAATCCTCGTGGGACCATGCAACGAGTGTTACACCGTGATATTAAGAGTTCCAACATATTGTTGGATGAGAAATGGAACTCCAAGATTTCAGATTTCGGGTTATCCAAATTGGGTCCTGCTAACCAAGAGTGCACATTTCTTGTCTCTAACGTAGTAGGCACATATGGATATTGTGATCCGCTTTACATGGACATGGGCATCTTGACAAAAGAATCTGATATCTACTCTTTTGGGGTAGTGTTATTTGAAGTCTTGTGTGGAAGGTCCGGCTTTATGAATTACAATGATAGTCGAAGGTTTCTTTGTAAGTTGGCGCAAAATTGCTATGAACAAAAGAAAATACGTACAATTGTACCTGATTTTCTACTGGAACAAATAGAACCAAATAGTTTACATACGTATGCCAACATTGCGTATCAATGCCTGCGAAAAAATCGTAACGAACGTCCATCAGGAGCCTACATCATAAAACAACTTGAAAATGCACTTCAGTATCAAGTAAGTTTTATTTCACACTTAAATAATTGATTTTTTTTTTATTTTGGTATGGTTTTTGAAGTATATTTTCCACATATTTAAGTAGATAACCTTTTCCAAAGTAAAAGTGGTTGTGTTCCTAACACCTTTGATGATTAGGATAGTTGGTACATTGAAAACATCTTTATAACAGAACTTTAATGTGTGAATCAGGAATTAAAATAAGGAATTAATATTTTAATATTGTAGTTTTAGTATTTTGAGATGCATCAAGTAACTTTCTGAATCATGTGAATAATCTTTAGATCAAAGTATTTTGGGGTGTATACGAAATCAATAATGAATAACACAATAAATTATTGATATGGATGTTCCATTATGTGAAAATCAAATTGATATCTATTTTTATTTTTCTATAGCGCAAGCCCTCGTCAATATTAAAGTATCCTCCACTCCATGGGAACAAACACAATCTAAAGAATGCCCGGGCAATTGTTCGGACAGCTACTCATGCTCCAGCTCCAGCTCCAGCTCGTAAACAGGCTGTGTTTGGAGCAAACTCGCTTAGACCTCGAACAAAAGCAACTTTAGAGTATTTTGATACTGACCAGAAACAACACAATGTAATAGAGGTTATCAAGATTCAACGTGCATATCGTTGCTACCGAAAAAGAAAACAAATGGCAGCAGCGGCTCTCATACAGTATTTCTTTCGTAAATGGAAAGCAAGAATCAATAATAAGAAAAAACGTCAAGATGTAATCGACGTACATTCATGTAAGATCTCACACAGAATATTTATTTGCAACCCATTTGATAACATGATGATGAAGGACTAACATATTTTTGGATTAATTCAATGCAGCCCGTCACCATGTTCGCACACAATACGCTAAGATAGAAGTTGCCCGCATGAAGAGACCTGTTGCAAATATGGTAAACAATGAACTTAGAAAAAGGCATATTTGTCATCCGAAGTTGCTATGTAGAGACCAATCATAAGTCGCAACAATATCATCTCCAAGTTCAATCAGAAGAAAAACAACTTGTTGCTTATTGCTGGCGTGGTTGCATTTAATTTGTGGTGGGTCTAGCTTGATAACAAAGTTGCACCCATTTTAGCCTTTCTTGTTTATGATTGGAGATGTAACATGTAGAGAAATCCAAGGTGTGCAATATTGGAGCTTCAAAATGTAGAGAAACCCGTTAATTGGTGAAATCCGAAGTGATATGGAGGTGACCCAAGAGCTAACAAGTGATCCTTGGACCAGCTAGACAGATGGAAGTGGGTTATAAAGGGTACAACTTAAAAACAGATAGCTTTCGTTACGTCTAGAACTACATGGTCATAAGTAATAAGCGGGTCTAAGTGGTCGGATCATGTGAGCTACGATTTAGAACTGAATGAATTTTCCCTTGTAGTTGAATATATTTCATTTCGATTATATAAATGCTTAAATATTTAACTTGGGTAATTTAAATGTTTATTTGGAAAGTTAATCTGATTACCATATAGCCGATTTTACTTTTACGTAATTTGGGTATGCCAAATGTAGATTTACCCTATATAAGAGGTATAGATGTAAGTTTCTAATTCAGGATGTTTTATCTATCTTATCTTTTCTATTTGTGCTTTCACTTGTCTGACAAAGTTAACCGGTGACAATCATGATCATTACGTATAAGCATATATGTGTAGAGTATATAGTATGTATGTACAATGCACTGATAAGATAGATAGTCATGTATACCATTGTAATTAACGGTCCCAAACATTGATCCTGACGGCTTTGTCTTTTTTAACACCATCATCATGATAATTACTATCATGACTTGCATCTTCCTCTTTTCTTCTAGTTACAAGAAAAGTCACATCTTCATTGTTGATTCACACCTCAATTTATTGTTCTTGTTGCCTTTCTTCTTTAATCTGCCTCACACAATTTTGACCTACAAGAATTATGTTCTTCCTTCTCTATCGTAACCTCTTCTGCTCAGGTCGCACCAATTTGTATTACACGAGTTTTCTTTTGTTCACCTTCTGATATTCCGGTGAATAACTAATACTTAATGTGCTTATTATAATATTTTTACGTGTTTATGGATATCAAACGGTGTTACTTTGAGTACGTTTGTGATTTGTAGGTTCAAACAGGCTAACAAGGTATTTTGAAGGACTATAGGGCAAATGGAAGCTATGGAAGATAGTTCGAGGGTCAAAATTGTTAATATGCAAAATTCAGATGAAGAACATGAAAGTTTGAAAATATGAGCACCATAAATTTACGTTGTAAATTACGGTGAAAAACCCGTAATTTATAGTGGTGCTCCGTAAGTTAGCTCTGTTTCAAACACCGTTTACACATGTTTAGGGATAGCAAACAATGTTACTTTTGGCAATTAATATGACTCCGCCTCAGGCGTTTTACGGCAGGGCGACTCCTGGTGTTAATCACTACATAACGAGTAATTTTGATACACGTCCCGTATATGGTACTGTGATGGCTTGCAACAAATCTAAAGCGTGCACAACAGAGGATGCTTAGTTTGACAGAAACTCATCGGTTGGATAAAGAATTTAGCATGGAAGACATGGTTTTCTTGAGACTTAGTGATTATAGTCAAACTTCCGTATCAACCAGGTCATCAAAGAAGTTGTCAAGGCTTTTTGTGGTCCTTTTTGGGTATTGGAACGTATTGGGGTAGCGGCATATACAATCGATCTTCCATCTTCGGACAGATGTACGTATCCATCCAGTGTTTCATGTTTCATTGCTACGACAAGCTTTTGGCAGTCCGCAAGTTGTCCCCCTCACCGCTAACAAGTTGTAAAGATAATAATTGGTACACCAAACTCGATCTTGGACCATCGTTTTGTACGCCGAGAAAATACAACTACTGTCACATGTTTACTTATTTGAATGCAATAATTATTTATCAAGATCACACCCCGCACTTCCGCCTACGTGCGGTGTGACAAACCGATCCAAGAAACAAAATTAATGGATTGTATGGATGATAATTGTCTCACCAAAGCAGTATTGTGGCCTTGGCGTGGGAGGATTAGAATAAATTGTTGGTACATGGATAGTATCAACAACTAGAGGATTAGACGTGTATTGAGTCTTGTTTCTGTCGAGGTGTGATTTGTATAGAGTTTGATTACTTGGTGTTACAGATGTTACATGTGATTTAGCAAATGAGTTCTCATTTCCTAAGGAATGTCTTAATGAATGAGCCATTCACTAAGAAGTTTTAGTGAATGAGTCATACTATATAAGGAGGCTCATTTGCTATTTGTCAGAGATTCTACACACAACTTCCAGAATACTCTTAGATTATCTCACTAGAACCCCAAACCTCAGATTCTCAATTTTCTTGTAATCAAACACGTTGTGTGAATCGAATACGAATAATTGGTATTTAGCTCGTTGTGTATACATTCGGTAGATCTATCAGTGATTCCCACACTAATCCATCTGAGTTGGTTGAATATTGTGTGTTCTACATTTTTGTGACGAACAAGATCAAATCCTGGAATTTCATAAATGAACTTAGCTCTTTTAACAAAGTGAAGGTAGTATGCTAGAGGTCTAAAACCTTTCCAACTCAACTATGTGTTTGTGGATAAAACTAGTTAAGGATATAAAGTAGGAGACCTTCATAAAGATATAAAACAGGGCTAAATTTCACAATCTAACCTAGGAGAATTGGAGTATATTTTTTGTCAGTGTGTTTGGCTTGGTGATAGAAATTATACTGCTGCGGGCGAGGCTTATGCGTGAATTTGAAATCAGGCATTGACTCCTAGTCTCAATGTATATTGTATTGGTTTTCACTTCAATATCTATGTCTTCTCTTGAATCGTTTTGGTGATAAATTAAAAAATGAAAAAAATATATATCTATTACATTTATTTGGCTTCCAAAACAACCAAAAACAAAACAAAAGACTAACCAAAACAACCAAACATACCTACACTCCATTTACGATTCAACACAGCCACGGAATCGATATTAATAGCAACTGTTAACAACTAATTTAAACTTGTTAAGTTTGAAGATCTTGTAAAAATGGCTCTGATATCACTTTTGAGTTCCATGCATAGGTTTTTAAAAATTAAGCCACGGAAGAAAATACACGAACTTAATAGATGAGGAAACAAAATAGAAACCATAGGGCGTTTTAGAAGTTTATCCTAAACTTAGTTGATCAAAATAGATGACTGAACGTAGGTGATCCATAACACAACAAAATCTTTGTGCTACCCTTTACTCGTGAAACCCTAAGAACTGAACCCAACCCAGTCCGGTTCGTTTTGATCGGCTCCCCAAATTTCTGGTAAATTCCTAAACTTTATATTTACTATAAAATAAAGTTTTATAAAAAAAATACCTTTTAAGGTTGCGAGCATAGTCAATGTTGATATTAGAAGCTCGTGCTCGATCAAGATTGTTTATTAACTGAATCCAATATAAACGCGAGTTCAGAGCCGAGCACATTTAAGTTCAACAAGATTTGATTTTATAACGAGCCGGACTCCAATAGCTAGCTAACAAAAGGATCATATAAAAGTAATATTCAAATTGTCATGTAGAGATAAAACAAGTAACAAAATTCTAATATATCCAAAATAGTAATTTAAAGAAAAAACAAATCAAGGAAATCAACAGGAGACGGGATGGTCAAACACTAGTTGATTATCATCAATAAAACCAGAAATGTTCTTTCTATCATTAATTCGGACTTAAAATTAAGTGGTAATTCATTAATAAATCATCAACTACAGGTATATTTGAATTGGTCAAACACTAATTACTTCATTTTATGTTCTCAACTTGTAGTATCAAACCTATCACCTCATTTCATGCTAACAAAGTCAGTACACACCGTCTGACTGCTAGTTTATAGTTTATTAATATACTGACCAACTTGTGTGTGGGGCTGGTAAAATCATCTTGTAGCTTGAGCTATGCGCATATATAAAACACACTCTTCTATCATTGTCTAATAATTAAAAGCCCACTACAACAGTACAACCGCTCTCTTTTTTCATTTTTCTTAAGTAAGCTTTCATGCATACCGGGTTTGTCAAGAATCGGTCTTATAAATTATATAATGTCCACTACGCATCGCCTATATTATAAATACCTCACCAGCTTGCTATTTAGATACACACATCTCTATTGTACTTCCTTGTTTCTAAACACCAATAATTGTAACCGTTTTGATATCATGGAAACTAAAAAGAGTTTCCCATGTTCATTTCTCCAAGATATAAAAGAGGCCACCAATAACTTTGATGAAACTAATATCATCGGTAAAGGTGGATCCCGAAGAGGCTACAAAGGAGAACTCATCCTCTCAGGTAGGCGGGTTATGGCTGCAATTAAGCGTTTCAATCCCAAATCCAAATCTGGACAAGGAATGGTTCAGTTTTGGAATGAGATCACTAAGCTTTCTCACTTTAATCATAAAAACATTATATCGTTGGTGGGTTTTTCTAATGATGATGGTGAGAGTATCCTTGTCTACGAGTATCAACCTAACCAAAGCCTAGACATGCATCTTGGTAAGTCAGATCTTTCATGGATCAACCGCCTTCACATATGCATTGGGGCAGCCCGTGGTCTTAAGCGCCTTCACAACCCAAATGGGCCATACAACATCGTGATATTAAGAGCTCCAACATATTGTTGGATACCAAATGGAATGCCAAAATATCCGATTTTGGTCTTAAGACATTTTTACCACCTGCTACTCTTTTTACTCCGCCAGTTGGCACATATGGGTATAGTGACCCCCTTATGCGGAAACTGGATTCTTAAAAAACGAAGCTGATGTCTACTCATTTGGGGTAGTTTTGTTCGAGGTGTTGTGTGGAAGGCTGGTTGAGAATGACAATCGTCCACTTCTATTAGAAACTGCTAAAAATTGCTACAAGGAGAGAAAGATGCATGCAATTGTCCTTGATTGTTTACAAGAGCAAATATCACCTGATTCCTTGGACAAGTTCTCCGGAATTGCATACAGGTGTCTACACGAAGATCACACAAAACGTCCTTCTGCTGCTGAGATTGTGAAAGAACTTAGAAAAGCACTCTTATGCCAAGTAAGTTTTACTCCAGAGTGATTAGATTTAATATTTTCTCGTGTTTATAGTTGCTAACATGTGGTACATCTGATCAGGCGGCGGAGAATAGTTGGAGGGATGGGAGGTTAAATTCTCGAGCACTATCCCCTCTAGTAAAAAAACACGAGGATTTACGACTGTGTAATGAGAGTAGAGTTCTTGCACGTGAAGCCACACCCGGACTGGGACATTAAAAGTTAAGGATTGAAGCTTGTTGAAGTATAAATGAGATTAACTCTTTATCGTGTCATATTTTGAAGCGTACGTGTTACCATTTACACCAATTTAGTGTGTAAAGCGTGGCTTTGTTACCTTCTTTTTTTTAGTTTTCTATTAAACATCTTATTTAAGTTTTCTTTAATATAATGATTCAATATTTAATAAATACTTGGGAGATTCTTTGTGTGGTGCAAAGAGAATTCGGTTGGTATCGTTTTGGTTTGTTACGATACCGATTCATTCTAGTAAGTGGATCAATACAAGCCATTGGTCACTTTAAAATGCTAACATTAATCTTTTAAAATGCTAACAACCATGTCTTTACCATTGGAGACATGGTGCACTTTGAAGCCCTTAATTATGGATGCATGTTTGTATTGCTTTTGGTGATAAGGTGGGCTGAAACTAAAAAAAGGAACCTTTTATTTAAGTATTGTGTATAGTGAGTAGGTTATCAGGTGGAAATTTAGAAGAGTTAAGATATTTGTAGGGTTGGACTTGAAATGAAGGTTTTTAAGGATTTTTATGCATATGATGTGGCAGATGACGTGACAGCTAAAGATACCTAAGGACGCCCATAGCATATGAGATAGTCTAATGGGATAAAAAACAAATAGACAAACAGACAAAAGTTATGAGTAGTGACAATTGCACTGTTGCACAACTTTGTCAATAAGGGAACATATAAATCAGTACTAACACAAAGATCCTCTCAACAGTTGAAGTGTAGTACTCAATTGTCTTCAACAAAATTATGAACGTCAGTACCAAGATAGTACGTCAACGCTAACTAAGATCTTCAGTTTTGAATCAACATCAAGTAGTCACAACAACCTTAGAATATTTTGGTATGTATCGGCCTCAAATATACCTAACAAATTCCCCTTAGGCTAATGCTACTAAAACTCACTTTCTTCTCTCATTTCATATAACTTAAGAAACTACTCAAAAGTTGTTGGCAACTAAAGAGCTTCTTGGATTCTTCAGCTTCTGCTTGCACTAATCAACAACATCAAGCTTTGACATGTCGTACAGTTGAACACCATTTTTAGCCTTAGTCACTTTGCGCATTGAGGCAACAGTATCATACTCATACTCTATGATTGGGACAGTTGAATGGATAGGTTTTCATATTTGACTTCTTCATATGAAGGTTTGAACAGTTTCACCAACCTGAATACCAAGTACTTCCCTTCATTTGTGCTTTGTTCCTGAGTATTTGAGATCTCAAGCATCTTTCTCAGATCAGGTACATGCAATTTGCATAAATTCCGAAACAGTTTTGTAGAAGGTCATTGACTTGTTTCTTCTCTCAATGCCATAAGCATATGAAGATGGATTATAGCACCAAGAAATAACAAAAACATTGTCATCATCTTCATTATCAAGTTCTTGATTCTTGTTTTGCACATGTTGTTTTGTTGATGTACCCGAGCCTAGTGCCTTGACTTAATTTGGACTTGGCTACTTGCTTTCTCCCTGATGGCTTTTTGATCTTTAGAGTTTACCGAATTTTAAATAAACTCAGCAAAGTAATTTTCTTTTCTTTGTTGTTGGCTGACCAAAAATTGTTACAAGATCATGCATCTTCCTCAAGTCAACTTGAGACATCTTGTCCACATCACTGAAGTCTTTCATTTCAAACCTTGTGAAGTCTTTTCTCCTGGTGTCATAGAACTTTCTTTCAGTGTATATCTCTGAGCAACAATTTCATTGTTTGTAGGTGACACCTTAGGCTTCTTTGACTCGTGGATCAGGACAGCTTTCCTTTTAAGGAGAGAACTAGGTTTAGGAAGTTGTGTAGATGGTTGAGGACTTGACATATTGGACTGATGAACATCAGAAGTCTCATCAGCTGGAGATCGAGAACTTAATCCATGTTGGAATGTCAGACTTAATTATGTATTTTATGTTTGTATTACTACCATGGTTGTAAAAATCCCGACTTGGTGTCGATTAATCCCCGATTAATAGCCAATTAATCTTGATTTATTTTAGATTAATTACAATTAATCCCTATTATGTCCGATTAATCCCCTGTTAATCCTGATTAATCGCTAGTCTCCACCCGACTGACCGACTAGCGATTAGCGATTTCTACAACCATGACTACTACCATTAGAACAATACTTAGATTATTACTAATTACGTATAACAATGATGATGTGGCGGCTTGTGAGTTAGTCCCCCTTAAATTTGGACTCGTTCCTTCATTCAAGCTTCTTTAACAAAAACTTCTTCAATTTCTTGTTCCTTTAATTAATAGTTATGTTGATTTCCATCCGTTCCGAGATTTGTATAATTTGATTTCTTGCTATTCCTTATAGCCTTAATTCATTTTGTGACTAAAACCTTGGCTGTAGTGTTTTATAAAATTCCTTTTCCTGCAATAATAACATGTGATCTTTTTCTTTGAGTAGATTTTTCTTTTATTTGTTGATATCAAGCTTTTCATTCTTGTTTGATTCTTTCTTGCTCTTATTGTCTTCTGATCTTGAATAATCCTTCTTTTCCCTTCTTTTTTACTGTTTTGCCTGATCTTTTCTTGTTCTTCTTTAATGACTTCACACGGGTATTGGAGTTTTGACACACTGGTGAAACAGGTGTTCGATAATAAAGGAACGAGACGATTATAATGGTTGCAAATGATCAATTTCTGATCTTGTTCTCTCTGTTTCAAAGTAAGAAACAGTCACATAAACCCTTTGATTTTTATACATCTGATCAGTGAAATGGTATGCCGATGATTATAACGTAAAACAGTGAATCGATTCATGGCAATTAACAGACGGAAACAATTTGAAATTGTTGACGATACAAACGATGATTGACTTCACAGGTTTCTTTCCAGAGCGTGTCGATAGAGATTAACGAGATTAGACAGAGAGATTGTTTAAACATAAAAACTTTAAATAGTTTCAAATGTGTTCAGTGTTGGCTACATAGGCCTATTCAGGAGCCAAACTGAATCAAGAGAGGGTCTACTCAAACTCGCTTGGTTTATAACCATACAGCAAAATAAGTATTTGACAAAATGACAATCTAAGAGTCATATTTGACAAAATGGTTAAATGAGCCAATTTGGTATGCTTCTTTTAAATTTAGGGCTTCTTCTTTTACAGGCAACCCCGTTTCGTTAATTTAATCTCTGGATCAATGTGGACATTAGAAGAAGCCTTACTAAGATACTTGATACCACTTGGGAATCAGTATAGTGGTTGATTCACATAAACTTCAATATTTCATGGATCAGTGTTCTTTTTCTTAGAAAATAGAATGTTATATGATACATTACATCAATTCTTATTGGGAAAATCACCAAAGTAGCCACTTTGACCAAAGAAATTATCAAAATAGCCATGAATTTTGTTAAATTACCACTTAACCAGAGTGTGACATGTGGCTAAATGGCGTAGGAGAATATGGTGGCTCAGGAACGTACTGCGCAGGAGAAATGTTTTGTAGCTTGATAATGGCGCAGGAGAGTGTGGCGCGGCGCAGAGCCGTGGCGCAGCACAGTGTGTGACGCAGGGTTGAGGAAAACATAGAGTCAGTGGCGCAGGAGAAGTGTACGTGCTGCGCCATATGGCGTAGGAGAGTGGGTCAATGGTCCATTTTAGTAATTTAGAAAAGTCAAAGTTCAAATTGTTAACTAAGATGGTTAACAAGGTTAATGTGGTGATTTTCCCATTCTTTTTTCTTTTATGCTTGCCTCTTATGTAGTCTATTGAAATATTGGCGGTTCAAAAAAACATAATGATCCATGATAAATATAAAAAAGATTAACTGTGAGCTGAACTATAAAAAATTGAACTTCCTAAATGATACTGAACAGTTATGAGGCCAAATATTTCAACGTTTGTAACTAGATCTAATAACAAGCATAAAAAATTTAGCTATGAGCTGAACTAAAGGTTTGGGACCGAAGTATTAACTAATGACAGTGAGCCGAAATATAAATGATACTGAATACTCGCCAAGGGTTACTGAATTGGGGCAGACCATGTACTAGAACCAACCTGCGAAAAAAAAAAGAAACGAAAAACAAAATACTAGTAGTAGTGAGCTCGTGTTGTGTAGTTTCAAGCAAGTTAAATTATCAAAGCAATGAACTAAATTAAATTAAACTAAAAAATGAAAGGAATAATCTCCAACATAGTGACAAAAAGGAAATTATTACACGTCGTAGTAGTTACAATTCAATACATGATCCTAAATGATATTGTAAACGAAAACATTACTTTCACAACTATAACCAGGAAGTTCACTTAGAATTTTGGGTTCTGATTGTAAAGCATTCGTTTCTTCGGCTTAAAGATATACCTGGACCCATATATTGAGTGATACACGTCCACCAGCAGAGCATACTGCAGTTTAGCATACAAAATAACAGGCACAACAGCCACTAAACTAATAACAATTGGTACCCAGATCAACTTGTTATGATAAAGCACAAAGAAGCTGAAGCTGAAAGCGATCATCATGGTCATTATAGAGAGAAAAAGCGTTGCTAAACCTATCATAAGTTTTCTAGGTAATGGTTCAAAGAAATCTTCTTCATCATAACGAGAAGTTACGATAGCTAAGAACATGAGGATTGATGTTGAAGAGAAGATCAAAGAGATAGCATCTGATATGACAAAGGCAATGAAAATTTCTTTGCGGATAAACATAGGGAAACCATTCTTTTGATCATACCCACCCGGAATCGAAAAGGCTACTCCAAATACTATGGTGGCAATGAGAGCAGCAACCACCATACATTGATTTGCAGTTGCTCTCATCCACTTTTCGCCTCTAGAAACTAGTTCTTTATGATTCTCAGTGAAAAACTCACGTGGTGTTTTGCCAGCTGCATTCTTCCTTTCCCTATGAGAAGGAGGGATCATAGACTCTACTTCCTATGTTAAATTACGATACCAACAAAAAATTAAATATATAAAGCTCTTAACTTATGATGTTTCTCGTTGTATTAAAAACACAATAATTCATCCATATATCCAAAAGATGGAAGCGAGAGAATTACCTTGAACCACAACAATTCCCATTGCATTTGAAAGGCGACACCTGATACAACATGAAGTCGATTTTTCTCTGCATTCTTCCCAACTAAATGCAACATGTTATTTCCTTCTGGATCTCTTAAAGGAGTTATCAGGTCCTTCATAGACCCTATCTCATGTAATAGATTGTAGATACTCTCATGACGATGAGAGACAGCAATGTGAAATATGCTTTGGTTATTATCATTTAACTTCCATATGAGATCTGGACACTGACGAATGAGCTCTACCACAAATTTAGTGTTGCCCATCTCTGCAGCAACAAATAGCACTCGGTAAGAGTATGTTCGCTTCGCAATTAGGTTTCCCTTTTCGTCTTTCTTTGCTGGGTCAGGGGGCCTCTAAGTTTTTTATCAACATCTTCCTTAGACATTTCCAATATGTTTTTCCAAATTATTTTAAGCAACTGTATGGCTTCACTTTCCCTTTCTTTCACATGTACTCCAAAACCTATACACAAAAAGCGATAGAAAACAAAGTAGAGCATGAGAAAGTCTATGAATGCATAACTACTAGATGTTAAAGTATATTTATACGAAAATGTAACAAACGAAAAGGAATGTCATATTCCATAAATACACAACGAATGACGCACAATAGATATTAGCTAACGAATGGAGATACTTACACGACTTTAAGATTCCTAAGAAAAAATGTGGATCTCTATCTTTAAATGCGTAAGGTTTTCGAGCCAAAACTCCAAGAACATCATCAGTTTGCGCAAGTTTGTGGTCAAGCCCAAGTGCATCATTAGTTTCTGCGAGCTTGAGGTCATCTTCCAATATTTTTAGTGCGATATCTACAAAGAATACGATTATCACTTAGTGAGGTAAAAACAATATAATAGATTAAAGATTGATCCATGACTGTGTATAAAACTGGTCATAAAAACTCAATAGTATTAAAAATAAAATGTTTGGATGTCAACTTTCGTATAGTTTTAAACCTTAAAAGAAGAACAAAAAATCTCTCATTATCCACAAAATATGAGCAGGTTTCAGTTTGAAAAAATGGTGGAAAATATATATTTTTTCACTAAGTATGACATAAATAATTATATTTATTTATGTTATCTCCACAAAATATGAGCAGATTTCAGTTTGAAAAACGGGTGGAAAATATATATATTTTTCACTAGCTATGGGCATAAATAGTTATATTTATGTTATTTAAGTAATTATTCCCGGGTCTGCCTTCTACTTTGTTAGAGTTTTGCAATGAACCAAATTACCATATTCAAACGAGCTAAGATTAATGAGACATCGACGCTTGAAGTTGTGTGGTTTAACAACCATACCTAAAAAAATGTAAGAAAATGGATTGAAAGATTCAACTTGTCCAACATAGGTGGAAATACCAAAGTCAAAGCAATGGAAAATAGTCCTTTGGTCGGAAGATATTTTGAATAGTTGTAGAGACAAATAGGTCTCTTAAGAATCTGTGATAACATCATATATATCTATATCATGAATGAAATGCAAACGTTTCATACCATGATGAAATGTTGGAATACTACTAACTATGTTGTGTCGATATTGTCACATCATAAAGGTAAACTATATATGAAGTGTAATTCGTAAAGCATATACATAACTAACGAAACTCAACAACCTGTGCAAGGGCAACCTTTTGTTGTTTGCAGTGGCGGATTTAGAAAATAGTTACAGGGCAACGTTTCAAAAAAAAATCAATAGGGGTAACAAAATCAAAAAAACAACAAATTGTTTTTAAACTACCGCCAGAGCGTCAATGGGTAATAAGGCCCCTTGTTCTAAAGTATATCCGCCCCTGGTTGTTTCTTATAACTTCAATTTATGAGATTGGGCCAAGAAATACATAATTTGTTGTAGTAGATTAAGATTAGAAGATTGCAATACGGTGAATGCATGTGAAATAGGCCCCTGAATATATTGAAGAATACACTCAATTCAATTTCAACAAGTGTAACTAGGTCATGTATGAACTAAGCATACGTAGGAACTAAAAGGCCTTGCAACATATGCAATCTTTAGACAAGTAAGACTAGATAATTAGTGCACCGAAAGTGTTCGAGTATTACAAAGGATCATCCATAGACACATCATGTAACGAAAGTTGACATCTCTATACTAGAGTTTATAAAGGCTTACATGAACTACAGCCAATATGTTTTAAGATCTAAAAAAATATAGCTCTGTTGTGATAGATGAAGAACATCATTATTACACATGGTCTGGATGCCCAAGTCCCAAGAAATAACTCGAAGTACCCAAGTCAGTGCAAATTGAGAACGTATCCACACATCATGTTTAGCACAAATACCAAGGAACTCTCAGTGACAATAATGTAATTAACATTGATGAGGATGCGCGCCGGAAAAAAACCAAACGTATGTTGGGCAGAAGAGAGTTTAGAAAATCAAGCTCCACGTGTTTGTTTAAGGCCATAAAAAGCTTTTATGAAGCAAATACACGTCAAGTGGTATTCGTGATATTCTCCTCCTCAGTATGCTTGACGATCTTGCAGACTTTAGGATAATTTCCTACTCAGGTTCACCCAACTCTTGTTCGGGTTCATACAACATGGACTATACCAATGAGATAACCATTCTAGGGAACATTACAGATTTGACCATGTTTTTAAATAACGAGCTATAGCTCTCATACTATCTTGATAGTGGAAACCGAGATAATAGAAGCTGAATTTTCTACGGTGTTTTAAGAAATAGTTTAAGCTTCTATTTATATAAGTTTTGGAATGTTCTACATAAGATTAATTTTATCAAACTGATCACAGATTGGGTTTCCTAATTCACTATTATTATATTGTTCGATCACAAGTGTGTGATATAGTTGCGATTCTTAACAAGTAACAATGTTGGGTTTGTAGGCCTTGTGAGCCCTACAAGGGCTTAACTTGGAGAGCAAGTTTTCTAAAGCCTGGACTAGTCTGTAAATATATTTGATGTACTTCTAATTGTTTACCACCTAAAACAAGAATATCAAAGTTGCCACCCATGAACTTGGATATAGTGATATCATAGGTTAAACCATAAAAATGGAACTAGTAGACTGGGAATCAAAAGGCAGGAAAGCCAGGACAAGCATTACATTGGCATTATCATGAAGGAAACCACTGCATGTGAAATGATGTTATCCCTTACTAACATGTACGAGAAGCCTTTGTTAACTAATAAGAGTTTTTTGATTCGAGAGCTGGTGAATACTAGGATAAGGGAAGATAGTTCAGTTACAGAGCACATTAACAACTTGAATTCGATTTGGCCAGACTTGTGTTAGTGGATATCATATGTAAAAATGAAGTTCAAACTTTACTATTGTTATCTTCTTTGCTAGACAGTTGGTCTGGAACTGTTACAATGATTTCTAGTTCAACATGTACCAGCGGACTTACTTTTGAGGTGATCCGTGATCTCATTCTGAGCTAGGACATCATACGGAAGAGTTCGGGTGAATCATCGAGTGAATTACTGAATGTTGGCAGTGGAAGAAAAAATAATAGTGATAGTGGAAGCAAGAATAGAAAGAGGGGTCGGTCTAGGACATCTCAGAGTGATGTAATTTGTAGGAAATGCAAAGATGTGGGAATTTTAAGAAAATGTCTGAATGAGAAGAAAGATATCAACAATGTAGCAAACCACTTATTAGATAATGACGCATTAGTTTGTAGCGTGGAGAATAATGTGGATTCCTAGGCAGGGCCGGCCCAGAGGGGGTGCGGGGTGGGCCACTGCTTAGGGCCCAAACCCTCCGAGGGCCCAATTATTTAAAAAAAAGTTATATGCATTAACTATGTATATCTATACTTTGTTTCAAGTGAATGAAGACGTTGGAAACTTGCTCTGGTTTTCTATGTTCCCAAATTAAAACAGTTGGATGATGATTGCTAAAGTTCGATTCCCCTCCAAGGTTTTTCAACCTAATTTATTTTTTTATCTTTCATTTTCTTTCCCATTTAAATTTTCCCTTTTTTTGGTTCCCCTCAAGGCTTCTCAGCCTAATTTATTTATTTTTCTTTCATTTTCTTTCCATTTAATATTTCCATTTTTTATCGGTTTTATTTTTTTCCATAAAATATCTTTATACTTTGATTCTAATTTTGTTTTTCATTTTAAAACTGAATTCTAAGTTGTTCATTAAAACTGAAATCTTATATTATTATTTACTTTTTTTATTCTTTTTATTATTTAAAATAATTAAAACTAAACAACTATTTAATTGTTTCTTTCGTTTTATTTTATAATTTAAAACTAATGAAGCAAAGACGGTTTGAAAATATTAGAGCTATATTTTTTATTTCAATTTTCATGGTGAATACAGACAAAATTTTTATCATGCGTATCGTGTGGGTTTGATCCCACTAGTTTTCATATATTTCTGAAACCTTATATACATATGTATTTAAAAAGGTGTATTTTAGCGGCCCATTTTTTTCATTTATTTATATGTTCTCTAGTATATACATATGTAGTGATTTAAATATATTTATCTTTTCCTTCTAACATTAAGTTATTAACTTTATATTGTAGAAGCCCCAAAAGTTTGTTGAGGATTTTTGGAGATGGCCCTCTTCCTATGTTTAGATTCGGGTGCTTCACTCCATGCTACAAACAACAACGAATCATTGTAGAATATGAAGGTAGGCGATTTTGGCAAGGTAAGACAGGTGAACAATGATGTTCTTGATGTTACGGGCATGAGCGACATGGATTTAGTAACTTCATCCGGTTCCAAGTGGACTTTAATTGAAAGAGAATTGAAAGATGTGAGGGTGATTCCAGTTTTGGAGAAACAATTGCTTTCTGTTAGGCAAGTGGATGAATACAAACATGACGTTAGGTTCGGGAATGGGTAGTGGAAAGTTGTTAAGGGAAATCTTGTCATAGCTTGAGGAAGAAAGAGACATTTGTTTTACATGGTTAGTTTATCGTACGAGGGAGAGACCATTCCAGTTCAGAAAAATACCAAAGTCTGGTTCCAGAGCTATGGGTAGAACAAGGTTTCTTTTGAAGGAGATAAACCTAGAGCCACAATTCAGATTCAGGTTGAGCAAAAGGTTCAGGATTATCCGTCAGGGGTTTTTGTGGTAGTGGGAGCACGGATAGTGTTTCAGTCAGAGTTACCAGACGCCAATGGGAATATTCCAGCAGTCAAAGTCTCTCAAGAGGATTACCTACTTAATATGGAGTGTTGTTTGTTCTTAGATTATCTGAGGATCTGGGAGTTCGAATCAGTGGGAGCCAGTAGAGACATAGAACGGGTTAAAGGCAGACATAGCTATGACTTATATGTTGGAGCTCTGGGGAGCTTCAATGGTTCTTCAGGTTGGTTGATTGATGAGAGGCAGTGGTAGCTAGGTTGAACTTGAAGTTCAGATTGCGGAAGTACATTTAGCAGTGTAGGCGAAAGTATTCAAGGCCGATGAGTGGGAGATTGTTGGATCTGTAGGCCTTGTGGGCCCTACATGCGCTTAATTTGGAGAGGAAGTTTGCTAAATCCAAGATTAGTATGTTAGAATATTTGATATACTCGTTTAGCACCTAAATAAAGAATATCTTAGTTGCCACCTGTGAATGTTTGTTTATTTGACTCACAGTTTCTTTTTCACTTGTGTACTCGATCCTAACAACAATTGACAAGGTATTCTCACTACCTTTGTCAGAAACGCCCAACAAACTAAGAGATAGTGCTTTTATGTTAATAATTGGAAAGCCTTTTGATCTCTTTCAAAAATCCACAGTCTAGAAAAGCCAGACAATGAGATGGTTATTTTATGTTTATAACGAGTTGGCGTCAACCCGCGCATTGCGACGGGATGTTGATTATGAATGTCTTTAGTATCACCATGTGGGATGCAAACATTCTTTTCATTTTGCTTTATCGCCATTCTACAACACACTATAATGTTTTATGTTAAAACATTATAAAGTGAGAAATCGCCCAATTCAAAAAACCTAGTGCAATTAATTAGACATTTAGGTACACCCAAATGAACCAAGATTATTATACCTAATTGGTGACATACAAATGAAGTAAATTCAGCAATTGTATAATCTGCATTCAAAATTCAGTACGATCCACACCACTGCATCAAACTTGGCTTGTACATTAAACATACTAAAGTGAGCAGTTACTATACATCTTTCAATTTCGACATAGACTATTATGTACAATTCTACAAATGCCCCTAACATAATTTAAAAATACAATTTAAATAAGATCTTGATGTTACCTTTGACATGAGAATTCTCCTTGGTAAGAACACATTTTTAATCAAGTATTGTAAAAGACATTGTTGTACCATCACTTTTATTTGCTTGCTGAATCCCCTTTTTCCCAAATCTTATGTTTTAAGCCTTTTTGGAGCTTCTCTTCTTGAGCTTCTTTAGCAGGTGTCCTAAAATGATTTATTCGCGTCATATAATCTAAAAGTGAGATTCAAGTAAAGAAGACACACTTTGTAACAAAAGCTTCCCGAACACCATCGGCTATGGCCTCAACCTTGCATTCTTTTCCTATTAATATATCAAAAAAAACCAAAATCAACACAGTAAACCTAAAATCCGCACACTTCTATTAAGAACAAACCTTTAATGTAACTATTCTATTAGTCAACGTTATTATCTTCCAATTCATCTTATTCCTTTCTTGACTCCATCAATCAATTTTCAAATTATCAAATCGAATATCATGATCTAACACCAAAATTAAATAAAAACTCACCTTTGTGACGATCACATCGGCGTTCTTCTCATAAATCGACGATTGTTTATCCAAAAGAAAAGAATATTGTTCTAATATATAACTATTTTAGCATGTTATTCATTAAAAACCATAAAAAAATAAACACTTAACAAAACACTCATCTTAAGTAATACACTAAGTAAAATGTAAATCAATTCCTTTATGCTTTCGTGTTATTATTATTATTATTATTATTATTATTATTATTATTATTATTATTATTATTATTATTATTATTATTATTGTTATATACCTACCATAAAAATTAACACAATAATAACCATTATCTATATGAGAAGCAAACTGCAAATATTAAAAGCAGAAGCATCTATGCGCAAACCGTGATCTTAGTTCCGATCATGTAAACATTGGTCGGTTTTAAAATTTCAATCACAATTATTGGAAATAACAGATAAATAAATAAATATACATTGCAGTGCCTATTTGTTACTTATTATGCCTATTTGTTACTTATTATATAAGATCCTACTGAACACCAAAATTAAATATAGCAATTACTTCCAATTCAAGAAAAATAAAATCATGATATATTTGATAAAGAGCCCACCACATACATTTAAACCATTTGTGTGTTCTGTCACATAAAAAGAAATCATTGTGATCTGAATCATTTGTTTCTTGCAATTTCATATAATCCGAGAAATCAAATTGCGTGTCTTAAATTGATGAGTATCAAAGTTTTCAAGCAATCTTGATATTTAGTAATTAAACTCATGTTCTTAAATAACTAACATATTAATCCTTTAGACTCAAAGTTAATATTTATTTGTTTATGTTCATCGTTGATCAGAATTTAAAGATTTAAATATCAAACTTCCAAACGTATCATGTTTTAATAATTAATATCATAATTGACATCCATCTATGTCATCATCCAAAAACTAAACCCAGAAAACATCTTCTATAATTATTATACATGCAAGTAACAAATCGGTTCATGTTATAATGACATAATATGAAGAATAAAAAACAACAATCATGAAAAGATTATGCAAGTTCAAGAAGAAAAATAGCAATGAATATGGTAATTACGATTCAAGGAGAAAAATCGAAAATCATATGAAAACACATCATTGAACCGAGTGAACATAATTTAAAGTATTACCTTAAATGTCGATAATAACTGGCGTGTTGGGTTTTGGATTTATGAATGAAGATATTAAGAAAGCAATGTTAAATAATCTGGTTATTTAGAATGGCGTAATAAATATTTATAATATTTAGAATGGGTTTGAAAAAAAGGAGAACGGAATGGGAACGGCGATGTTAAAGAGGTTTGTTGATTTGATTGTGATTGAAGTCTGTAATGTAATTTATGCAATACGGTTTATTTATCTCATAAGTTAAAGTTAGTTATTTTATAGTTATATAAATGATGGCGAAACGTAATTTACCTTGGATATTGATGTACCATGGGGTTGGCTATAGGAAAAAGGAAGAAAAAAATTCCGTAAAAAAAATCGCTGTGAAAAGGAATGGAACCGACGTCACTCATTGGCCAATGGCTGTAACTACCACCCTGATGCATTGTATCTTGTGATATGTATTTCTTTTCGTTAATATATATAAAATCTGCGCTGTAAATATATAATTTTCTATACAACGCGACTTTTAAACGAAAAGGTATGACCCAAGTTGGTAATTGTATAAGAGTATAATATAATGAGATAGTGCTTGCTTGCTTAAATTAAATATTATTTGCCAAAATCCAAGCTCTCAACTCATGTTTACCTTCTAGTCCCCGTTGGCTGCATTTCATAATATATTAATGGTTACTTTATTTCATCTGATCCAAAAAGATCATTTACTAATTTTGTCTTTCACAAAAGGCTTCTTTATTTTATGTTTCACAAATGATATATTCACTATTCAGAACTTGAAATATGAAAGTATAATTATGCAATTTAAGACTAATGAAATACCATCTTTGAATCTCGTATTTTCCAAAACAAGCAAACATGATACATGGTATATGCATCGATCTCTTGGTTAAAACACATGTTGTAACGTATAAAACTTGATATTAAAAAAGTTATTGTTTTTTTTAATAATTGCAGTCAAAAGACATGCGCACTAAGCTCATGAATTATTGAAGTCACTATACAGTATGACCCAATATAATCAAATTAATGTGCTTCCCATTTCTCCTCTGTTTCTCTTACCTTTCTTTCATTGTGCTTTCGTCTTCCCTACTGTGTTGTTTCATCCTATCTTCTTTTCAGATTGATTTAAGTATGCTTGCTAGAGTAGTTGAAATGGAAGCAAACATCATTTGTTTCTCCAATTGTATATACTCTTTAATTAGCACTTAATTTGATTCCATTTTGCTCCTTTCATTATTACCAATATCATAACATGACTTCCGTAAAAGAGTTTAACCACCTTAAAATTCCCCTTGATGATATAAAGTTGGCCACCAACAACTTCAATGAAGAAAACTACATCGGCAAAGGTGGATTCGGGAGGGTTTACAAAGGAAAAATTTTGCGTCAGGGTAAATTGGTTATGGTTGCTTTCAAGCGCTTGGATCCAACTTATGGTCAAGGCGCACCCGAGTTTTGGAAAGAGATCATGATGCTTTCACGGTATAGACACAAAAATCTGATCTCTCTCATAGGCTTTTGCGATGAAGGAAGTGAGAAAATACTTGTGTACGAGTATTTATACAACAAAAGCCTTGACATGTATCTGAGTGACACTAATCTCTCGTGGATTCAGTGTCTTAAAATATGCATTGGGGCAGCTCATGGTCTAGAATATCTTCACAATCCTCGTGGGACCATGCAACGAGTGTTACACCGTGATATTAAGAGTTCCAACATATTGTTGGATGAGAAATGGAACTCCAAGATTTCAGATTTCGGGTTATCCAAATTGGGTCCTGCTAACCAAGAGTGCACATTTCTTGTCTCTAACGTAGTAGGCACATATGGATATTGTGATCCGCTTTACATGGACATGGGCATCTTGACAAAAGAATCTGATATCTACTCTTTTGGCGTAGTGTTATTTGAAGTCTTGTGTGGAAGGTCCGGCTTTATGAATTACAATGATAGTCGAAGGTTTCTTTGTAAGTTGGCGCAAAATTGCTATGAACAAAAGAAAATACGTACAATTGTACCTGATTTTCTACTGGAACAAATAGAACCAAATAGTTTACATACGTATGCCAACATTGCGTATCAATGCCTGCGAAAAAATCGTAACGAACTTCCATCAGGAGCCTACATCATAAAACAACTTGAAAATGCACTTCAGTATCTAGTAAGTTTTATTTCACACTTAAATAATTGATTTTTTTTTTATTTTGGTATGGTTTTTGAAGTATATTTTCCACATATTTAAGTAGATAACCTTTTCCAAAGTAAAAGTGGTTGTGTTCCTAACACCTTTGATGATTAGGATAGTTGGTACATTGAAAACATCTTTATAACAGAACTTTAATGTGTGAATCAGGAATTAAAATAAGGAATTAATATTTTAATATTGTAGTTTTAGTATTTTGAGATGCATCAAGTAACTTTCTGTATCATGTGAATAATCTTTAGATCAAAGTATTTTGGGGTGTATACGAAATCAATAATGAATAACACAATAAATTATTGATATGGATGTTCCATTATGTGAAAATCACATTGATATCTATTTTTATTTTTCTATAGCGCAAGCCCTCGTCAATATTAAAGTATCCTCCACTCCATGGGAACAAACACAATCTAAAGAATGCCCGGGCAATTGTTCGGACAGCTACTCATGCTCCAGCTCCAGCTCCAGCTCGTAAACAGGCTGTGTTTGGAGCACACTCGCTTAGACCTCGAACAAAAGCAACTTTAGAGTATTTTGATACTGACCAGAAACAACACAATGTAATAGAGGTTATCAAGATTCAACGTGCATATCGTTGCTACCGAAAAAGAAAACAAATGGCAGCAGCGGCTCTCATACAGTATTTCTTTCGTAAATGGAAAGCAAGAATCAATAATAAGAAAAAACGTCAAGATGTAATCGAGGTACATTCATGTAAGATCTCACACAGAATATTTATTTGCAACCCATTTGATAACATGATGATGAAGGACTAACATATTTTTGGATTAATTCAATGCAGCCCGTCACCATGTTCGCACACAATACGCTAAGATAGAAGTTGCCCGCATGAAGAGACCTGTTGCAAATATGGTAAACAATGAACTTAGAAAAAGGCATATTTGTCATCCGAAGTTGCTATGTAGAGACCAATCATAAGTCCAACAATATCATCTCCAAGTTCAATCAGAAGAAAAACAACTTGTTGCTTATTGCTGGCGTGGTTGCATTTAATTTGTGGTGGGTCTAGCTTGATAACAAAGTTGCACCCATTTTAGCCTTTCTTGTTTATGATTGGAGATGTAACATGTAGAGAAATCCAAGGTGTGCAATATTGGAGCTTCAAAATGTAGAGAAACCCGTTAATTGGTGAAATCCGAAGTGATATGGAGGTGACCCAAGAGCTAACAAGTGATCCTTGGACCAGCTAGACAGATGGAAGTGGGTTATAAAGGGTACAACTTAAAAACAGATAGCTTTCGTTACGTCTAGAACTACATGGTCATAAGCAATAAGCGGGTCTAAGTGGTCGGATCATGTGAGCTACGATTTAGAACTGAATGAATTTTCCCTTGTAGTTGAATATATTTCATTTCGATTATATAAATGCTTAAATATTTAACTTGGGTAATTTAAATGTTTATTTGGAAAGTTAATCTGATTACCATATAGCCGATTTTACTTTTACGTAATTTGGGTATGCCAAATGTAGATTTACCCTATATAAGAGGTATAGATGTAAGTTTCTAATTCAGGATGTTTTATCTATCTTATCTTTCTATTTGTGCTTTCACTTGTCTGACAAAGTTAACCGGTGACAATCATGATCATTACGTATAAGCATATATGTGTAGAGTATATAGTATGTATGTACAATGCACTGATAAGATAGATAGTCATGTATACCATTGTAATTAACGGTCCCAAACATTGATCCTGACGGCTTTGTCTTTTTTAACACCATCATCATGATAATTACTATCATGACTTGCATCTTCCTCTTTTCTTCTAGTTACAAGAAAAGTCACATCATCATTGTTGATTCACACCTCAATTTATTGTTCTTGTTGCCTTTCTTCTTTAATCTGCCTCACACAATTTTGACCTACAAGAATTATGTTCTTCCTTCTCTATCGTAACCTCTTCTGCTCAGGTCGCACCAATTTGTATTACACGAGTTTTCTTTTGTCACCTTCTGATATTCCGTGAATAACTAATACTTAATGTGCTTATTATAATATTTTTACGTGTTTATGGATATCAAACGGTGTTACTTTGAGTACGTTTGTGATTTGTAGGTTCAAACAGGCTAACAAGGTATTTTGAAGGACTATAGGGCAAATGGAAGCTATGGAAGATAGTTCGAGGGTCAAAATTGTTAATATGCAAAATTCAGATGAAGAACATGAAAGTTTGAAAATATGAGCACCATAAATTTACGTTGTAAATTACCGTGAAAAACCTGTAATTTATAGTGGTGCTCCGTAAGTTAGCTCTGTTTCAAACACCGTTTACACATGTTTAGGGATAGCAAACAATGTTACTTTTGGCAATTAATATGACTCCGCCTCAGGCGTTTTACGGCAGGGCGACTCCTGGTGTTAATCACTACATAACGAGTAATTTTGATACACGTCCCGTATATGGTACTGTGATGGCTTGCAACAAATCTAAAGCGTGCACAACAGAGGATGCTTAGTTTGACAGAAACTCATCGGTTGGATAAAGAATTTAGCATGGAAGACATGGTTTTCTTGAGACTTAGTGATTATAGTCAAACTTCCGTATCAACCAGGTCATCAAAGAAGTTGTCAAGGCTTTTTGTGGTCCTTTTTGGGTATTGGAACGTATTGGGGTAGCGGCATATACAATCGATCTTCCATCTTCGGACAGATGTACGTATCCATCCAGTGTTTCATGTTTCATTGCTACGACAAGCTTTTGGCAGTCCGCAAGTTGTCCCCCTTACCACCGCTAACAAGTTGTAAAGATAATAATTGGTACACCAAACTCGATCTTGGACCATCGTTTTGTACGCCGAGAAAATACAACTACTATCACATGTTTACTTATTTGAATGCAATAATTATTTATCAAGATCACACCCCGCACTTCCGCCTACGTGCGGTGTGACAAACCGATCCAAGAAACAAAATTAATGGATTGTATGGATGATAATTGTCTCACCAAAGCAGTATTGTGGCCTTGGCGTGGGAGGATTAGAATAAATTGTTGGTACATGGATAGTATCAACAACTAGAGGATTAGACGTGTATTGAGTCTTGTTTCTGTCGAGGTGTGATTTGTATAGAGTTTGATTACTTGGTGTTACACATGTTACATGTGATTTAGCAAATGAGTTCTCATTTCCTAAGGAATGTCTTAGTGAATGAGCCATTCACTAAGAAGTTTTAGTGAATGAGTCATACTATATAAGGAGGCTCATTTGCTATTTGTCAGAGATTCTACACACAACTTCCAGAATACTCTTAGATTATCTCACTAGAACCCCAAACCTCAGATTCTCAATTTTCTTGTAATCAAACACGTTGTGTGAATCGAATACGAATAATTGGTATTTAGCTCGTTGTGTATACATTCAGTAGATCTATCAGTGATTCCCACACTAATCCATCTGAGTTGGTTGAATATTGTGTGTTCTACATTTTTGTGACGAACAAGATCAAATCCTGGAATTTCATAAATGAACTTAGCTCTTTTAACAAAGTGAAGGTAGTATGCTAGATGTCTAAAACCTTTCCAACTCAACTATGTGTTTGAGGATAAAACTAGTTAAGGATATAAAGTAGGAGACCTTCATAAAGATATAAAACAGGGCTAAATTTCACAATCTAACCTAGGAGAATTGGAGTATATTTTTTGTCGGTGTGTTTGGCTTGGTGATAGAAATTATACTGCTGCGGGCGAGGCTTATGCGTGAATTTGAAATCAGGCATTGACTCCTAGTCTCAATGTATATTGTATTGGTTTTCACTTCAATATCTATGTCTTCTCTTGAATCGTTTTGGTGATAAATTAAAAAATGAAAAAAAAATATATCTATTACATTTATTTGTCTTCCAAAACAACCAAAAACAAAACAAAAGACTAACCAAAACAACCAAACATACCTACACTCCATTTACGATTCAACACAGCCACGGAATCGATATTAATAGCAACTGTTAACAACTAATTTAAACTTGTTAAGTTTGAAGATCTTGTAAAAATGGCTCTGATATCACTTTTGAGTTCCATGCATAGGTTTTTAAAAATTAAGCCACGGAAGAAAATACACGAACTTAATAGATGAGGAAACAAAATAGAAACCATAGGGCGTTTTAGAAGTTTATCCTAAACTTAGTTGATCAAAATAGATGACTGAACGTAGGTGATCCATAACACAACAAAAACTTTGTGCTACCCTTTACTCGTGAAACCCTAAGAACTGAACCCAACCCAGTCCGGTTCGTTTTGATCGGCTCCCCAAATTTCTGGTAAATTCCTAAACTTTATATTTACTATAAAATAAAGTTTTATAAAAAAAAATACCTTTTAAGGTTGCGAGCATAGTCAATGTTGATATTAGAAGCTCGTGCTCGATCAAGATTGTTTATTAACTGAATCCAATATAAACGCGAGTTCAGAGCCGAGCACATTTAAGTTCGACAAGATTTGATTTTATAACGAGCCGGACTCCAATAGCTAGCTAACAAAAGGATCATATAAAAGTAATATTCAAATTGTCATGTAGAGATAAAACAAGTAACAAAATTCTAATATATCCAAAATAGTAATTTAAAGAAAAAACAAATCAAGGAAATCAACAGGAGACGGGATGGTCAAACACTAGTTGATTATCATCAATAAAACCAGAAATGTTCTTTCTATCATTAATTCGGACTTAAAATTAAGTGGTAATTCATTAATAAATCATCAACTACAGGTATATTTGAATTGGTCAAACACTAATTACTCATTTATGTTCACTATACATTTTATGTTCTCAACTTGTAGTATCAAACCTATCACCTCATTTCATGCTAACAAAGTCAGTACACACCGTCTAACTGCTAGTTTATAGTTTATTAATATACTGACCAACTTGTGTGTGGGGCTGGTAAAATCATCTTGTAGCTTGAGCTATGCGCATATATAAAACACACTCTTCTATCATTGTCTAATAATTAAAAGCCCACTACAACAGTACAACCGGTTTCTATTTTCATTTTTCTTAAGTAAGCTTTCATGCATACCGGGTTTGTCAAGAATCGGTTTTTATAAATTATATAATGTCCACTACGCATCGCCTATATTATAAATACCTCACCAGCTTGCTATTTAGATACACACATCTCTATTGTACTTCCTTGTTTCTAAACACCAATAATTGTAACCGTTTTGATATCATGGAAACTAAAAAGAGTTTCCCATGTTCATTTCTCCAAGATATAAAAGAGGCCACCAATAACTTTGATGAAACTAATATCATCGGTAAAGGTGGATCCCGAAGAGGCTACAAAGGAGAACTCATCCTCTCAGGTAGGCGGGTTATGGCTGCAATTAAGCGTTTCAATCCCAAATCCAAATCCAATCGGACAAGGAATGGTTCAGTTTTGGAATGAGATCACTATGCTTTCTCACTTTAATCATAAAAACATTATATCGTTGGTGGGTTTTTCTAATGATGATGGTGAGAGTATCCTTGTCTACGAGTATCAACCTAACCAAAGCCTAGACATGCATCTTGGTAAGTCAGATCTTTCATGGATCAACCGCCTTCACATATGCACTGGGGCAGCCCGTGGTCTTAAGCGCCTTCACAACCCTAAATGGGCCATACAACATCGTGATATTAAGAGCTCCAACATATTGTTGGATACCAAATGGAATGCCAAAATATCCGATTTTGGTCTTAAGACATTTTTACCACCCGCTACTCTTTTTACTCCACCAGTTGGCACATATGGGTATAGTGACCCCCCTTATGCGGAAACTGGATTCTTGACAAACGAAGCTGATGTCTACTCATTTGGGGTAGTTTTGTTCGAGGTGTTGTGTGGAAGGCTGGTTGAGAATGACAATCGTCCACTTCTATTAGAAACTGCTAAAAGTTGCTACAAGGAGAGAAAGATGCATGCAATTGTCCTTGATTGTTTACAAGAGCAGATATCACCTGATTCCTTGGACAAGTTCTCCGGAATTGCATACAGGTGTCTACACGAAGATCACACAAAACGTCCTTCTGCTGCTGAGATTGTGAAAGAACTTAGAAAAGCACTCTTATGCCATGTAAGTTTTACTCCAGAGTGATTAGATTTAATATTTTCTCGTGTTTATAGTTGCTAACATGTGGTACATCTGATCAGGCGGCGGAGAATAGTTGGAGGGATGGGAGGTTAAATTCTCGAGCACTATCCCCTCTAGTAAAAAACACGAGGATTTACGACTGTGTAATGAGAGTAGAGTTCTTGCACGTGAAGCCACACCCGGACTGGGACATTAAAAGTTAAGGATCGAAGCTTGTTGAAGTATAAATGAGATTAACTCTTTATCGTGTCATATTTTGAAGCGTGCGTGTTACCATTTACACCAATTTAGTTGTGAAGCGTGGCTTTGTTACCTTCTTTTTTTTAGTTTTCTATTAAACATCTTATTTAAGTTTTCTTTAATATAATGATTCAATATTTAATAAATACTTGGGAGATTCTTTGTGTGGTGCAACGAGAATTCGGTTGGTATCGTTTTGGTTTGTTACGATACCGATTCATTCTAGTAAGTGGATCAATACAAGCCATTGGTCACTTTAAAATGCTAACATTAATCTTTTAAAATGCTAACAACCATGTCTATACCATTGGAGACATGGTGCACTTTGAAGCCCTTAATTATGGATGCATGTTTGTATTGCTTTTGGTGATAAGGTGGGCTGAAACTAAAAAAATGAACCTTTTATTTAAGTATTGTGTATAGTGAGTAGATGATCAGGTGGAAATTTAGAAGAGTTAAGATATTTGTAGGGTTGGAGATGAAATGAAGGTTTTTAAGGATTTTTATGCATATGATGTGGCAGATGACGTGACAGCTACGAATACCTAAGGACGCCATAGCATAGGAGATAGTCTAATGGGATAAAAAACAAATAGACAAACAGACAAAAGGTATGAGTAGTGACAATTGCACTGTTGCACAACTTTGTCAATAGTGGAACATATAAATCAGTACTAACACAAAGATCCTCTCAACAGTTGAAGTGTAGTACTCAATTGTCTTCAACAAAATTATGAACGTCAGTACCAAGATAGTACGTCAACGCTAACTAAGATCTTCAGTTTTGAATCAACATCACGTAGTCACAACAACCTTAGAATATTTTGGTATGTATCGGCCTCAAATATACCTAACAAATTCCCCTTAGGCTAATGCTACTAAAACTCACTTTCTTCTCTCATTTCATATAACTTAAGAAACTACTCAAAAGTTGTTGGCAACTAAAGAGCTTCTTGGATTCTTCAGCTTCTGCTTGCACTAATCAACAACATAAGCTTTGACATGTCGTACAGTTGAACACCATTTTTAGCCTTAGTCACTTTGCGCATTGAGGCAACAGTATCATACTCATACTCTATGATTGGGACAGTTGAATGGATAGGTTTTCATATTTGACTTCATCATATGAAGGTTTGAACAGTTTCACCAACCTGAATACCAAGTACTTCCCTTCATTTGTGCTTTGTTCCTGAGTATTTGAGATCTCAAGCATCTTTCTCAGATCAGGTACATGCAATTTGCATAAATTCCGAAACAGTTTTGTAGAAGGTCATTGACTTGTTTCTTCTCTCAATGCCATAAGCATATGAAGATGGATTATAGCACCAAGAAATAACAAAAACATTGTCATCATCTTCATTATCAAGTTCTTGATTCTTGTTTTGCACATGTTGTTTTGTTGATGTACCCGAGCCTAGTGCCTTGACTTAACTTGGACTTGGCTACTTGCTTTCTCCCTGATGGCTTTTTGATCTTTAGAGTTTACCGAATTTTAAATAAACTCAGCAAAGTAATTTTCTTTTCTTTGTTGTTGGCTGACCAAAAATTGTTACAAGATCATGCATCTTCCTCAAGTCAACTTGAGACATCTTGTCCACATCACTGAAGTCGTTCATTTCAAACCTTGTGAAGTCTTTTCTCCTGGTGTCATAGAACTTTCTTTCAGTGTCATATCTCTGAGCAACAATTTCATTGTTTGTAGGTGACACCTTAGGCTTCTTTGACTCGTGGATCAGGACAGCTTTCCTTTTAAGGAGAGAACTAGGTTTAGGAAGTTGTGTAGATGGTTGAGGACTTGACATATTGGACTGATGAACATCAGAAGTCTCATCAGCGGGAGATCGAGAACTTAATCCATGTTGGAATGTCAGACTTAATTATGTATTTTATGTTTGTATTACTACCATGGTTGTAAAAATCCCGACTTGGTGTCGATTAATCCCCGATTAATCGCCAATTAATCTTGATTTATTTTAGATTAATTACAATTAATCCCTATTATGTCCGATTAATCCCCGGTTAATCCTGATTAATCGCTAGTCTCCACCCGACTGACCGACTAGCGACTAGCGATTTCTACAACCATGATTACTACCATTAGAACAATACTTAGATTATTACTAATTACGCATAACTGATGATGTGGCGGCTTGTGAGTTAGTCCCCCTTAAATTTGGACTCGTTCCTTCATTCAAGCTTCTTTAACAAAAACTTCTTCAATTTCTCATTCCTTTAATTAATAGTTATGTTGATTTCCATCCGTTCCGAGATTTGTATAATTTGATTTCTTGCTATTCCTTATAGCCTTAATTCATTTGTGACTAAAACCTTGGCTGTAGTGTTTTATAAAATTCCTTTTCCTGCAATAATAGCATGTGATCTTTTTCTTGGAGTAGATTTTTCTTTTATTGGTTGATATCAAGCTTTTCATTCTTGTTTGATTCTTTCTTGCTTTTATTGTCTTCTGATCTTGAATAATCCTTCTTTTCCCTTCTTTTTTACTGTTTTGCCTGATCTTTTCTTGTTCTTCTTTAATGACTTCACACGGGTATTGGAGTTTTGACACACTGGTGAAACAGGTGTTCGATAATAAAGGAACGAGACGATTATAATGGTTGCAAATGATCAATTTCTGATCTTGTTCTCTCTGTTTCAAAGTAAGAAACAGTCACAGAAACCCTTTGATTTTTATACATCTGATCAGTGAAATGGTATGCCGATGATTATAACGTAAAACAGTGAATCGATTCATGGCAATTAACAGACGGGAACAATTTGAAATTGTTGACGATACAAACGATGATTGACTTCACAGGTTTCTTTCCAGAGCGTTCGTTCTGATATCAATTCGATAGAGATTGTTTCAGTGGTGGGTACATAGGCCTATTCAGGAGCCAAACTGAATCAAGAGAGGGTCTACTCAAATTCGCTTGGTTTATAACCATACAGCAAAATAAGTATTTGACAAAATGACAATCTAAGAGTCATATTTGACAAAATGGTTAAATGAGCCAATTTGGTATGCTTCTTTTAAATTTAGGGCTTCTTCTTTTACAGGCAACCCCGTTTCGTTAATTTAATCTCTGGATCAATGTGGGACATTAGAAGAAGCCTTACTAAGATACTTGATACCACTTGGGAATCAGTATAGTGGTTGATTCGCATAAACTTCAATAATTTCATGGATCAGTGTTCTTTTTCTTAGAAAATAGAATGTTATATGATACATTACATCAATTCTTATTGGGAAAATCACCAAAGTAGCCACTTTGACCAAAGAAATTATCAAAATAGCCATGAATTTTGTTAAATTACCACTTAACTAGAGTGTGACATGTGGCTAAATGGCGTAGGAGAATATGGTGGCGCAGGAACGTACTGCGCAGGAGAAATGTTTTGTAGCTTGATAATGGCACAGGAGAGTGTGGCGCGGAGCAGAGCCGTGGCGCAGCACAGTGTGTGACGCGGGTTGAGGAAAACATAGAGTCAGTGGCGCAGGAGAAGTGTACGTGCTGCGCCATATGGCGTAGGAGAGTGGGTCAATGGCCATTTTAGTAATTTAGAAAAGTCAAAGTTCAAATTGTTAACTAAGATGGTTAACAAGGTTAATGTGGCGATTTTCTCATTCTTTTTTCTTTTATGCTTGCCTCTTATGTAGTCTATTGAAATATTGGCGGTTCAAAAAAACATAATGATCCATGATAAATATAAAAAAATTAACTGTGAGCTGAACTATAAAAAATTGAACTTCCTAAATGATACTGAACAGTTATGAGGCCAAATATTTCAACGTTTGTAACTAGATCTAATAACAAGCATAAAAAATTTAGCTATGAGCTGAACTAAAGGTTTGGGGCCGATGTTTTAACTAATAACAGTGAGCCAGAAATATAAATGATACTGAATACTCGCCAAGGGTTACTGACATTGGGGCAGACCATGTACTAGAACCAACCTGCGAAAAAAAAAAGAAACGAAAAACAAAATACTAGTAGTAGTGAACTCGTGTTGTGTAGTTTCAAGCAAGTTAAATTATCAAAGCAATGAACTAAATTAAATTAAACTAAAAAATGAAAGGAATAGAATCTCCAACATAGTGACAAAAAGGAAATTATTACACGTCGTAGTAGTTACAATTCAATACATGATCCTAAATGATATTGTAAACGAAAACATTACTTTCACAACTATAACCAGGAAGTTCACTTAGAATTTTGGGTTCTGATTGTAAAGCATTAGTTTCTTCGGCTTAAAGATATACCTGGACCCATATATTGAGTGATACACGTCCACCAGCAGAGCATACTGCAGTTTAGCATACAAAATAACAGGCACAACAGCCACTAAACTAATAACAATTGGTACCCAGATCAACTTGTTATGATAAAGCACAAAGAAGCTGAAGCTGAAAGCAATCATCATGGTCATTATAGAGAAAAAGCGTTGCTAAACCTATCATAAGTTTTCTAGGTAATGGTTCAAAGAAATCTTCTTCATCATAACGAGAAGTTACGATAGCTAAGAACATGAGGATTGATGTTGAAGAGAAGATCAAAGAGATAGCATCTGATACGACAAATGCAATGAAAATTTCTTTGCGGATAAACATAGGGAAACCATTCTTTTGATCATAACCCACCCGGAATCGAAAAGGCTACTCCAAATACTATGGTGGCAATGAGAGCAGCAACCACCATGCATTGATTTGCAGTTGCTCTCATCCACTTTTCGCCTCTAGAAACTAGTTCTTTATGATTCTCAGTGAATAACTCACGTGGTGTTTTGCCAGCTGCATTCTTCCTTTCCCTATGAGGAGGGATCATAGACTCTACTCCTATGTTAAATTACATACCAACAAAAAATTAAATACATAAAGCTCTTAACTTATGATGTTTCTCGTTGTATTAAAAACACAATAATTCATCCATATATCCAAAAGATGGAAGCGAGAGAATTACCTTGAACCACAACAATTCCCATTGCATTTGAAAGGCGACACCTGATACAACATGAAGTCGATTTTTCTCTGCATTCTTCCCAACTAAATGCAACATGTTATTTCCTTCTGGATCTCTTAAAGGAGTTATCAGGTCCTTCATAGACCCTATCTCATGTAATAGATTGTAGATACTCTCATGACGATGAGAGACAGCAATGTGAAATATGCTTTGGTTATTATCATTTAACTTCCATATGAGATCTGGACACTGACGAATGAGCTCTACCACAAATTTAGTGTTGCCCATCTCTGCAGCAACAAATAGCACTCGGGAAGAGTATGTTCGCTTCGCAATTAGGTTTCCCTTTTCGTCTTTCTTCGCTGGGTCAGGGGGGCCTCTAAGTTTTTTATCAACATCTTCCTTAGACATTTCCAATATGTTTTTCCAAATTATTTTAAGCAACTGCATGGCTTCACTTTCCCTTTCTTTCACATGTACTCCAAAACCTATACACAAAAAGCGATAGAAAACAAAGTAGAGCATGAGAAAGTCTATGAATGCATAACTACTAGATGTTAAAGTATATTTATACGAAAATGTAAGAAACTAAAAGGAATGTCATATTCCATAAATACACAACGAATGACGCACAATAGATATTAGCTAACGAATGGAGATACTTACACGACTTTAAGATTCCTAAGAAATAATGTGGATCTCTATCTTTAAATGCGTAAGGTTTTCGAGCCAAAACTCCAAGAACATCATCAGTTTGCGCAAGTTTGTGGTCAAGCCCAAGTGCATCATTAGTTTCTGCGAGCTTGAGGTCATCTTCCAATATTTTTAGTGCGATATCTACAAAGAATACGATTATCACTTAGTGAGGTAAAAACAATATAATAGATTAAAAATTGATCCATGACTGTGTATAAAACTGGTCATAAAAACTCAATAGTATTAAAAATAAAATGTTTGGATGTCAACTTTCGTATAGTTATAAACCTTAAAAGAAGAACAAAAAATCTCTCATTATCCACAAAATATGAGCAGGTTTCAGTTTGAAAAAATGGTGGAAAATATATATTTTTTCACTAAGTATGACATAAATAATTATATTTATTTATGTTATCTCCACAAAATATGAGCAGATTTCAGTTTGAAAAACTGGTGGAAAATATATATATTTTTCACTATGGGCATAAATAGTTATATTTATGTTATTTAAGTAATTATTCCCGGGTCTGTCTTCTACTTTGTTAGAGTTTTGCAATGAACCAAATTACCATATTCAAACGAGCTAAGATTAATGAGACATCGACGCTTGAAGTTGTGTGGTTTAACAACCATACCTAAAAAAATGTAAGAAAATGGATTGAAAGATTCAACTTGTCCAACATAGGTGGAAATACCAAAGTTGAAGCGGCTTATAAGGGTGAGCACTCCTTGTGTATCGTTTCCGATATAAGGAAACACAAATGGGGACCCAAAGGACGCAAAGCACCCAAACTCACCATTGTGTGTCCGGTGTGGGAGATGAGCATGACGTGAGGCTTTGATGGCACATTTTGCACTTTGCATCTCTACTTGAGAGCGACCTTTATGTTTCTATAACTTTGGTGTAACACAGGTGGTTCAGAACATGTCTTAGTCCAACAAAATGGCGCAGACCTGGGAAAACTATGATGACAGAGCCCTAGAACTGGGTATTATATGACTTTTTATGTGTAAAAACGCGTCATTTGAATGAACGAAGATTATGTAGTTTTGTTTGGGACCTGAATCGATCATCCGACCCGAACATATTGTTGGATTAATTCAAAGTTATTTAACATGATGATGTGGCAGTCTTGTGACGTGGCTTTGGAGTTGAGTTTATTATTCTTTTTCTGTTTTATGTTTAGCAGTAAGCAGTCGTGGGTCATGTTTGTAGTAAACAGTTGTGAGTCATGTTTTCTTTATCGTGGTCATGAGTCCTAGTAATAAGCTAATCATGCTTGATTAGTGGTCAGTTAGTTGCGTCGTGGGTTTGTTTCCGTTATTTCCTTTACTTGTATTTAAGCAACTTATTATCAATGAAAATGATTCATTCGAATCCCAAAAAATTGTGTGAGTTATTCAGCTGATTACCCAACATAATGGTATCAGAGCCTTCATCTTGAGTGTGAGTTTTCTTTTGTCTCTGTAAAATGGTGTCTAATCCATCTGAGTCTGCTCAAGTCCACACCCTTGTGTTCAAGGGTGAGGCTTATGAGTTCTGGAGCATCCGCATGAAAACTCTACTCCAATCGAAAGGCCTGTGGGAGTTTGTGAAGCAAGGGTACTCAGAGCAAGAAATGGACCAGGAAAAGATGAAGAAGAATACCAAAGAAGATGCAAGAGAACTAGCATTGGTTCAACAGGGTGTGCACGATAGTGTATTTTCTCGAATCGCTGCCGCATCGACTTCGAAGCAAGCTTGGACTCTCCTTCAAACCGAGTTCCAGGGTAATTCAAAGGTACAAACTGTTAAGCTACAGGGGCTGCGAATGGAGTTCGAAACCATTCAGATGAAAGAGAACGAAGCTATCTCTGAATTTCTGTCCAAAGTGATGATGATCGTGAACAACAAACGAGCCTACGGGGAGGAGGTTTCTGATCAATTGGTTGTGGAAAAGGTATTACAAAGCCTACCGTCCAAATGGGACCATGTAGTCACGGCAATTGAAGAATCCAAAGACTTGACAAAGTTGTCTTTTGACCAGCTCATGGGTTCTTTACAGTCTCATGAGGCACGGGTCAATCGAGTCTTGGATGCTAACAAAGAAGAACAGGCGTTTCCAGCAGAAATTGAAGAATACCAGTCTCCGGTTCGAGGTAGAGGAAGAGGTCCTATACGAGGACGAGGCCGTGGGCGTGGTCGTTTCACTGGAAGAGGAGGAAGGAGTAGCATACAATGCTACAATTGCAACAAGTTCGGGCATGTTCGGGCTGAACCACAAGTCGGTGCCACTCTAAATGATACCAATACTGAAGAAGAAGACGGACAATTGTTTATGGCAGTAGGTCATGATGAGACTAAAGACAGTTCTGGCCAGTTATGCATGGCTCATAACGGAAATTGTGGAAGCAAGGTTTGGTTTTTAGACAGTAGTTGTTCAAACCACATGACGGGGCAGCGGTCCTTGTTCCAGGTTCTTGATGAGACAAAGAAAACCAATGTAAAGATGGGGAATGGCAAGAGCATTCATATTGAGGGTCAAGGTACAGTTAAGGTGAATGTTGCACCTGGAAAAAACAAAACACTTTCTCAGGTTCAGTTTTCTCCTTCCCTTGGATACAATTTGTTAAGTGTAGGCCAACTGATGCGGGTTGGATATTCCTTGTTATTTGATGATGAGGTGTGTGTTATTACACACAAAGCGTCAGGTGAACAGGTGTGTAAGGTTCCAATGGCCGCAAATAATGTCTTTCCGTTGAACGTTACTCAACAACATAATACGGCTCTAGTTGCAATGGATCCAGCTGACTCGACACTATGGCACCTTCGCTATGGTCACCTACATGAGAATGGCCTTCGAGTATTAAGCAACAAAGGTATGGTCTCTGATCTACCGCCTTTCGATCACTTGCTCTATGTGAGGGATGCATATACGGAAAGCTGTTGGATAATCTTGACATGGGTCGTGGGCTTAATTGGTCAGAAGTGTTTTAGTCTAATAGGTCAACATGTGGTAGTGATTAGTTTGCATGGTTAAGGAATAAGGAAATACTTCAAGTTCTCACGAGGACATGACTGAAGACTTGAAGTAGAGTAATTGGTTTTATATTTTAGAGTTTATTTAATAATTGTTAGTGGTTTGACTCGGTATATAGGTTGACCGAATTCTATGGATTTGCATGTGAGAAAGTGTACGTTAGAAGAATAGAATAGGTCATAGGTTGAGCCTAGTTTTTAGTTTCAGTTGCTATTTTATTGTTTCCCACGTGATGTATGTAAGGCTATTTATAGCCCCTTTGGTTATTGAATAAAAAAGTCTCTTTCATCTTTTCTTTTGCAAGTCTCGTTCACTTTTATTTCTTTTACATATTCCACATTACACAAACTTGAGTGTTCTTTTGTGAGTTAAACTTGGGGCCTAAATCCAACATTTGGTATCAGAGCTTCGGCTCATACCAGGGATCGTGAAGGGTTCTTCGTGAACCATAGAGAGAGAGTCGAACAAGGCACTGTGTGAGCCGAGTTCATGTGAAGAAGATCTAAATACTTGCTACTGTGTGAAAAGCAAGGAAGAAACTGTGTGCTGATCTGTGTGATCAAGAGAAGATAACCCGGTGGTGCGGTTTAGAGAAAAAAAACCGACGGATCTGTGTGATAAAGGCCCGGGAGTAGATAAGAAGTTGTGTCGTTCGAGTGGAGAAAGACCTGTGTGGTGACGAAGAACGACCAAGAAACTGAGTTCTCTGTGAACTTAGAAGAAAAGAATTGAGTGAGTTCTGTGTGAACAAAGAAAAGAAAAAAATAAGTGTGGTGTGGTGTGTGTGATTGAAAGAGAAAAGAATTGTTGTTTGTTTATCCAGATCTGTGTGATCAAAAGGAGTTGAGGGGTGTTTGATCTTTGTGGGTTGTTTTAACCTAAAAGATAAAGATAAGGAATTCAACGGGTGTTTGGTTTTTGTGGTTGAAAAAGTCAAACAAACAAGAGAGTATTAAAGTGTGGTGCTTGTTGCTACTGTACGAGTAAAAGAAGAAGAAGAAGAAACATTATTTGTCATATTTTGTCTCTTTGTATTTTTTTTCAGGTTTGAGCATTGAAATGTCGGATGAGAAAACAAGTGGAGGTGATGCACTTGTACTGATGAGCAGCCAAAGGTAGTAGCATTTCGTTGCAGTGTCCCAAGTTAACGGACACAAATTACACGTCGTGGGCGATTTTAGTCGAAACAATTCTACGAGCAAACGGTCTTTGGGAGGCGATAGATCCAGCCACCGAAGTTACCGTGGAAGATAAGAAAAACTATACGACTAAAGCCATAAGTCTTTACTGGAGGATGTTTTGCTTCAAGTCGCAAAACATAAGTACGCAAAAGATGTGTAGAATTCAATCAAGGTTCGTTATCTTGGGGCTGATAGAGTTCAGAAAGCTCGGCTATCAATTTTAAGAAGCGATTTGGAAAGGCTAAAAATGAAGGAGAGCGAGACACTAGACGAGTATGCGGGCAAGATAAGCAGGATTGAAGCAAAGTTCAAGAACTTAGGATCAACTCTTGAAGTTGCAATTATGGTAAGAAAGTTGTTAAATTCTGTTCCTAAGAAATATATGCAGATCGTGGCGTCTATTAAGCAGTACTAGGACGTCGATACAATGCCATTTGAAGAGGCGGTTGGGCGATTGAAGACATACGAACAAAGACTTAAATCCCATGACGATGAAGAAAACGATCAAGGCCAATTATTGCTTACAAAGGAAGATTGGGAGGAAAGAACTAGGCGGGGTGATTTTGATCAACCCGGACAAGGACGCGGTCGTGGTCAAGGTAGAGGTCGGGGTGGTCGATTCCAAAGTAACGAAGACCGAAAGGATCAAGGTTGTTATAGAGACAAGCGAAACATCAAATGCTATAATTGTCAAGAATACGGACATTATGGGAGTGTCCTAAGAAGGAAACAAAAGAAGAAGAGGCGAATTTGATTTGAGACGACGATGAACCGACATTACTTTGAAGAAGCGGGACGATGTCAAGATTATGGGGGTGATTGTTGGATAATCTTGACATGGGTCGTGGGCTTAATTGGTCAGAAGTGTTTTAGTCTAATGGGTCAACATGTGGTAGTGATTAGTTTGCATGGTTAAGGAATAAGGAAATACTTCAAGTTCTCACGAGGACATGACTGAAGACTTGAAGTAGAGTAATTGGTTTTATATTTTAGAGTTTATTTAATAATTGTTAGTGGTTTGACTCGGTATATAGGTTGACCGAATTCTATGGATATGCATGTGAGAAAGTGTACGTTAGAAGAATAGAATAGGTCATAGGTTGAGCCTAGTTTTTAGTTTCAGTTGCTATTTATTGTTTCCCACGTGATGTATGTAAGGCTATTTATAGCCCCTTTGGTTATTGAATAAAAAAGTCTCTTTCATCTTTTCTTTTGCAAGTCTCGTTCACTTTTATTTCTTCTACATATTCCACATTACACAAACTTGAGTGTTCTTTTGTGAGTTAAACTTGGGGCCTAAATCCAACATTTAAATGTTGGTTAATCGTGACGGGTTCAAAGCGGGTCATAAATACGGGTCGAAAATGGATATGGGTCAGCAGGAAGTTTGTTTATTAAGTCGCATGTTATTTGTGTTTTTTAGTTAGTGTGGGTAAGTTTAGTGGGTCAAGAAAACATGGCATAAATGTAGGAGTTTTAGGAGATAATTTGTTACATAGTTTGTTTAGAGGTCTATTTAATGTAAATTTGCAATCAATGAAAGATATGGGTTTTCAAGCAGAAATAATTATCTTGTTCGTGAGTTTCTTTTTAGTGTAATTGAAGCTTAAACCCAACATTTGGTATCAGAGCTCAGGCTCATCGTGGGTTTCGGGGTTACTCAGAGTCCAGGCTCATACGTGGGTTTAGGAGGGTTAGAAACGAGGGCCGTTTTGAGAGTCGGTTCCGAGAAGAGGAGAGCAGCCCTCTAAACTACAAGGTTGCAAAGAGAAAAAAGATCGCTGTTGAAGGCGGTGATTATCGTTAAGAGGAAGAAAGAAGAGCAGCAGGTTCCGTGTGAACCGAACATGGTTCTAAGTGAGCCATGTGGAGACAATGAAGAAGACGATCTTAGTGATCGAAGAAGGGTTCTGTGTGAGCCTTAAGAAGAGTTCAGGGGTGAACAAGAAGCCAATAGAAGAAGAGTTCTACGTGAACAAAAGGAAGAAGATGATCTGTGTGATCATGTGTGATCAAGCGTACCTGCTCTGCGTGACGCAGACGTGAGAACAGATGACCTGATCTTTGTGATCAAAAAGATCGAAAACCTTAGTGGTGCTGTGTGAATCGATCTGAGATGTTTGAAGGGATCTGTGTGATCCGAAAAGAAAAGAATTCTGTGTGAATTGATAAGTGACGAAGTGGGGATCTGTGTGATTGAAGACTATGTCCTGTGTGGATCAGAAAGCGTAGCTGTGTGCGGTGCAAACAAAAACAAAGAATCTCTGTGATACAAGACAAGACGAATCGCAAGAAGAGGTACGAGAAATGCATGCCATGATCAGGTTTGTGTGTACCGGATCAAAACCGACCTGAGTGAGTTGAAAGGAAGATCTGTGTGATCTGAGGGAAGAAAATTGTGTGGTTACGACTACCGAGACCTATGTGAAGTTCATGCGAGGCCATGATCAAGAAGAAAAGGCTGCGTTGGTTAGAAAAAGAAGGCTATCTGTATGTGTGTGATACATGTACAAAACTAGAGTTGAATGTTGCTATATGGAATAAATAAAGAAAGAAAAGAAGTCAAGAAGGAGTTGTGTACCAGCTGGTCACCGATGTCGTGCCGGAAACGAATTGGCGGTGTAAAAGGTAATTATGTGAGAAGGAAGTATGTGAAGAAAAGTTCACCGTCCAGAAAAAAATCAGGCAAGCTAGTAGGTGAAGCAGGCACACACGTGAAGAATATTGGTGGCTGAGGATTATCAAAAAAAGGAAGCAGGCTAGCAAGGAGATGAACATATTCTACGTAATGAAGTAGCAGCAGCGAATTGGGGTGTTTGCAATTGTGTGAGAGGTGTTTAGGTCTGGAAACGGTGGCCAGATTATACCGAATAATAGAGATGGTCGCATACATAAAAGACGCCATACGGGACAGCAAGTTCAGATAGTTTCGGGGCTGTTTCGGTGGTGAATCGGTGGCAAAGTGAGTACAGGGCTGCCAAACAGGTGAGTAGAAAACAACCCAGAGCAAGTTTAAAGAAGTGATTTAGCAAGAAACGAATCGGAACTTTGTGAACCGATCAAGAAAGAGAGCAAGAAAGAATGAAGAAACGGGTCAAGATTAAGGGGGTGAATGTTGGTTAATCTTGACGGGTTCAAAACAGGTCATGAATACGGGTCGAAAATGGATATGGGTCAGCAGGAAGTTTGTTTATTAAGTCACATGTTATTTGTGTTTTTTAGTTAGTCATGGGTAAGTTTAGTGGGTCAAGAAAACGTGGCATAAATGTAGGAGTTTTAGGAGATAATTTGTTACATAGTTTGTTTAGATGTCTATTTAATTGAAATTTTCAATCAATGAAAGATATGGGTTTTCAAGCAGAAATAATTATCTTGTTCGTGAGTTTCTTTTGAGTGTAATTGAAGCTTAAACCCAACAAAAGCAACATAGACGTTTGTTTCCTCATCATGCATGGAGGTCCTCTCAAGCGCTACAATTGGTTCATGCAGATTTATGTGGGCCAATGCCCACACAATCTCTTGGAGGTAATCGGTATTTTTTTCATGCTTATAGATGATTTTACACGTATGAGTTGGGTTTATATTCTAAATCAGAATTCTGAAAGTTTTAGCAAGTTCAAAGTTTTCAATGCCAAAGTTGAGCGAGAATCTGGGCAGCTTTTGAAGACTCTACGTACCGATCGCGGAGGGGAATCTATTCTCATGAATTCAATTCATTTTGCGAAGAAAACGGAATTCACAGGGAACTTACGACACCTTATACCCCTGAGCAGAATGGAGTTGCGGAACGAAAAAATAGAACCGTTGTCGAAATGGCAAGGTGTATGTTAAAAGAAAAGAAGCTAAGCAACAAATTCTGGGGAGAGGCTGTGTAGCAGTGTACCTGCTCAATATTTCGCCAACCAAAGCCGTTGAAGATCAAACTCCCTTCGAAGCATGGTACGGTTACAAACCCTCGGTAAGTCATTTACGTGTTTTTGGGTGTGTTGCATATGGTTTGAAACCATCACAACACAGAAAGAAGCTTGATGCTAAGTCCAGCAAATGTATATTTGTTGGGTACTGTTCACAATCCAAAGCATATCGGTTGTATTGTCTTTGGCTACTCATAATGGGTGGGATTTGCACCAATTCAATGTTAAATCTGCCTTTCTTAATGGGTCCTTGTTGGAGGAGGTTTATGTTTCGCAGCCTCCGGGTTTTGAAGTCCAAGGTCAAGAAGGAAAAGTGTACAAACTCCACAAAGCATTGTATGGACTGAAACAGGCTCCACGAGCCTGGTACAGTCGCATAGATGCTTATTTTCAGGCTGAAGGGTATTTGAGGTCAAAGAATGAGCCTACTGTTTACATAAAAAAGGATCAAGGTAACAATCTTATTATTATTACTTGTATGTAGATGATATTATCTACACCAGCTCTTCTCAAAAGCTAATAAAAGAATTTAAGGAAAAGATGATTAGTGAGTTTGAAATGATTGACATCGGGGAGCTAAGGTATTTTCTTGGGTTGGAGATAATCAAGAGGGCTAAGGGTTGTTTATTACACAACAGAAGTATGCAAGTGATTTACTTGACAGGTTTGGGATGGCTAAATGCAAAACAGTTGCCACTCCTATGAATATGAATGACAAGTTCCAGGTGAATGATGGAAGTAAGTTGGTTGATGAGAAACAATTTAGGAGTCTTGTAGGTGGTCTAATCTACTTGACTCACACAAGACCCGACATTGTGTTCTCTGTTAGTCTCATTTCCAGATTCATGCACAAGCCATCTTCGATTCATCTTGGAGCTGCAAAAAGAACCTTACGGTACATTGCTGGAACCGTAAAGTATGGTTTGTGGTAAGGGGCATCTCGTGAAGTTAAATTGGAGGGGTTTACTGATAGTGATTGGGCAAGTTCGTTTGAAGATTGCAAGAGTATATCAGCCAGCATGTTTACAATCGGATCGGGTGCAATTTCGTGGAGCTCAAAAAAACAATATGTGGTGGCACTATCTACATGCGAAGCTGAGTACATCGCTGCAAGTTCTGCAGCATGTCAAGCTGTTCGGTTGAGGAAGTTGCTTTTGGAGATAGGTTATGATAAAAAGAATGAAACAGTCATATGGTGTGACAACAAGTCAACTACGTTCTTAACAAAAAATAAAGCCTTTCACAGTCGCAGCAAACATATAGATATTCGTTTCCATTACATCAAAAGTCTGGTGGAAGAGAAGGAAGTGGAGTTAAAGTTCTGCACAACTCAGCAGCAGGTGGCTGACATTTTTACAAAAGCTTTGGGTCAGGAACAGTTCTATTTTCTGAGGGAGAAGCTTGGTGTGCTCGAACTTTTAATTCAGGGGGATGTTGGATTAATTCAAAGTTATTTAACATGATGATGTGGCAGTCTTGTGGCGTGGCTTTGGAGTTGAGTTTATTATTCATTTTCTGTTTTATGTTTATCAGTAAGCAGTTGTGGGTCATGTTCGTAGTAAACAGTTGTGAGTCATGTTTTCTTTATCGTGGTCATGAGTCCTAGTAATAAGCTAATCATGCTTGATTAGTGGTCAGTTAGTTGCGTCGTGGGTTTGTTTCCGTTATTTCCTTTACTTGTATTTAAGCAACTTATTATCAATGAAAATGATTCATTCGAATCCCAAAAAATTGTGTGAGTTATTCAGCTGATTACCCAACACATATAACCCACATCACTTTCCGCCCCAGAACTTTTGGTCAAGCTCCGCCACAGTGTGTGTGTGTATTTATATAGGTGAATAAAGACAAATACGAAACAACAGAATGCTTACCGAAAAGATCAGCCTCAACGCATTTCAATAGGACCCAACCTCGATTCTCATTTGTCCAATTTTCAGCGGTCATATTTTCAGAATTATCATACAAATATTCCACCGTATCATGGTGACCAAATAAAGCAGCCATGTAGAGTGGCATCATTCCTTCACTACCTGGGATTGTTAGTAATTTCTTGTTCTTATTCACCAAAATCTCAGCCAATTTCTGTTCCCAGCAACTGCAGCCGAACAAAGGGCTGTGTTACCGCTTTTATTTTGAAGCTCTAGATCATCTTTATTCATTATTTTCAAAAGTTCTTCCACGAACTTGGTGTTCTGGGCTGATACTGCAATATGAAGTGCCGTTTCATGATTTCCTGTGATGCTAAACCGTACCAACTCTTGTCGTTGACTTAGGATGGCATTTGCAGCTTCCCAATCTACATTAATTGCAGCATTATATAGAGGAACACATGTTTTGATGTAGTCTTGTCTTCCTTTAAATAATTACGAACTCATGTAAGTGAAAATATTTTGTTCTAAAGTTATTTAGGTGAAAGACAAGTTATTAATTCGAAAACTACAAAAAGGTCTATAAAGGAAAATCATTAAAATATTTATTACTTTAACGATGAAACTAACAAAATAGTCTTAATATTTTCCACTATAACTGAATTCAAGAGTTGAGTATAAAAAAGAATTAAAGAGTGGAAGATGATAGGAAACTTACCAAGACCCTAAAAACAAAATCGATCCACACTGTTGCACACGCCTTTGTTTGCGCCGCTGACCAGACACCCTTTCGTTGCCCTCAATTACCCTCTTCTTTCCTCACAAAGCGAAAATTTCTGTGATTGTATTGGGATTGCTGACGAAGAAAGAAAATGTCCCGACCTTTGAGGCTACCGGCTTGTGGAATTGAAGCTGAAATACCAAGATTCTTGAAGCGTCTTCTTCATATGTTTCCATGTAGATTAGTCGATTAGTGAGTGTTAGACTACCGAAGATTCAAAAAGAGAGGGGAATGATTTATTAAAGTTAGCTAACTTGGGCTCCTACGGCGTCTAGCGCTTGGGCTATGACGACATACGATTCCTTAATCTCATGACCCGACCCGTGAGCGACATTCCCGTGCAAAGTCGCCAGGCTCACCACATTCATAGCACTTTACACTTATAAGAATACTTTAAAACTAATTTCCTAACTACTGATCATAACACCTTCCGGGCTAGCCCAGTTGGTCATGGCAATGAAAAGGTGGAGGGCCATTCACCGGTTCGAATCCTTGGAGCCACCCCGAGTTTTATACTACAGTGCATTTACTTACTCCAGAGAGTCCCCGACTCTTGTGGAGGGTGCAACAACACGCTCCCGGTTGTCAGGTGGGCAGTAGACTGGAAATTTTCTCGGGGAACGCCTTAGCCAAACTCTGATGCATCAAGCGTGGGCCCAGTTAAGACAACATAGTCTTGGATGCCGGAGTGGGGCAGAGGGGCCTACCCGAGTTATAGGGTAGGTGCGATCTCTATCGCCTGTTGTAGAAATATCGCCGTTCAAAAAAAAAAACTACTGATCATAAAAATAAAAAACAAAAAACAAACCTTGTACAAGCCAATTCAGTCCCCAATTTACCTTAAAAAGCACCTAGGAGTCTTGGACACAATGTCACATGTACCAATTGGTCCCTGTTTTGGACCAAATAAAGTAGTCTTCAATGTAAGACCCAACACTTGTCAATTCTAGTGTTTGAGAATCTCAATTAATATTATAAAAAGTGCTACAAAAAAGTAGTTATAAAATGAGAATCATAATATTATAAGAAAAGACATATTAAGAAAATGAAGATATACCACTGCCATTTTTGGAGCAAAAACTGAATGCAAGTAGAAACATTTTGAATCTGCAAGCCTATAAATTTAAACATAACTATGTTCACAGCATCCAAAACTTCAACCACATGGCACCCTATGTCTCTTGAACTCAATTCAACTTTAACTTCTTCCGCTATTTGGTGTATGCACACGCATAGCTGAATCATCAACAAAATCAACTAAGCCGAACATATTAGAATAAAGTTTAATGCTTTATTGATTGAAAATAGGACAAGAAAAGGCCACCATGGTGCACGTTGGGTTAAAATATCTAGCATGGATTCCTTTTCTCTAGGGGTTAGTGGGATCCCTCTAGTAAGGTTGAAAGCCAGTAAATGAACATTATGTTAGAAAAAACTGCTACTGTTCTGAAGACGGAATGCGAAACAGAAACAATATAACTGCAAAGAGAATAAACAAACAGAAAGAAAAAGAATCGTTAGCGTGAACCGGGCTTGTGTTTGACACAATTCCCTTAAACAGATTCGTCGTCTGTTCCCAGGGAACGCCGGTTCGAAGCAGCGCACTGCCGGACTTGCACACTTGCCTGAAACGAAACAGGAGGTGATGCTGCAGAGTTCGATAGAGAAGAGATGAGAGATTGTTTGGTTGTGTCGAAACTGGTTGTCTCCATTGGGTTTTATAGGCACAGATTATAACAGCTTCTGGCCTCTTATTACTGCAGAGAATTAACAATCATCAGTTTCGAAACTGGTGATTAACATAACCGAAAATAATGATAGTTCTCATTAATACTGAATAATGATTTCAGTTCTAAAAAACCCATTATTAAAAGTTCAATCGTTACAAGTCTCGAGTGAAGAGTGCAAAAAACCGCCACACGCGGGCCCGGGTTTTTCAGAATGGCATTCGTGTCCGCAGGACGTACGGGGCACACGAGTTCGACTAAATCCGTTCCCAAATTTTGCACCCCCTACTCGCAGCGCGTAGGGTTTATGGTAAAATATGTCATAAAGTTATATCATCTAGGAAAAACCTTTACCTTATAAACGACTTCCCATTTTGTCTCCACACCAATGTGGGACAAGTATGTTTACCACATGAGACTTTCATTCACACATCAAAAATCCCAACAATCCCCCACATGAATGGAGATCGATCTCAAAAACTACATATTTCACATTATATTTCAGCAGTTGAGTTTTGCATACGACAGGTAGGTGTTACCCTTTGAACTTCGCTCATGAAGCGCACTTAGCCCACTGGCTCTGAGTAGACGTTGATGTCTCTGACTCGTCTGCCGTTTGTGTGGACGACAATACACTTCACACAAGACTCTCCCTGACAAAGTCAAGTCCTCATAGTTATGTTCATTATGGTCATGAACATGAGCCTGGTTCTGCGAGAGCCAGTAAGTATTGTGCCGCAACAATACCCTTTGAAGCGACCCCACTTCTCTCTCACATAGGTGATTCACTATGTATGATTGCTTTAGTCAAATCATTAAAAGCCATAGGCTTAGCCTCACACTTGTCACTTTTAGGAATAGACTAGGAAGTTTACTAAGCTTTTACAGTACACTCCCTTACATATATACGTAGGGTTATCCCCCCACAGTGACCTCACTAAATCATACAATTAGGTTTTCCTATTGAACTCAGCTCTTGGGATCTCCAGTCTACTGAGTTAGGTTTCCATCATATGAACTTATATATTCAAGGGCTTCAGTCCCATTCCCATGGACGATTTATGTACTAACTCTCTACTTAGGCCTTTTGTTAGCGGATTCGCGATATTATCCTTTGACCTTACGTAGTCAACAGTGATAATTCCTGTAGAGATTAGTTATCGTATCGTGTTATGTCTACGTCTGATATGTTTGTTCCTACCATTATACATTGTGCTACGAGCTCTGCCAAGTGCCGATTGGCTATCACAATGTATACAAATGGCCGATGCCAGCTTAGGCCATCTTGGTATATCCTCAACAAATTGACGTAGCCACTCTGCCTCTTCACCTGCTTTATCTAAAGCGATGAACTCTGATTCCATCGTGGATCTAGCAATAACCGTTTGTTTTGACGATTTCGACGATATAGCAGCACCTCCAAGTGTGAATACATACCCACTTGTTGCTCTGGAATCATTCGTGTCAGATATCCAATTTGCATCGCAGTGTCCTTCTGTAACTGCAGGATATCTTTCATAATGCAACCTGTTGCTCTGGAATCAATATAACTGCTACTGTTCTGAAGACAGAATGCGAAACAGAAACAATATAACTGCAAAGAGAATAAACAAACAGAAAGAAAAAGAATCGTTAGCGTGAACCGGGCTTGTGTTTGACACAATTCCCTTAAACAGATTCGTCGTCTGTTCCCAGGGTATGCCGGTTCGAAAGCAGCGCACTGCCGGACTTGCACACTTGCCTGAAACGAAACAGGAGGTGATGCTGCAGAGTTCGAGAGAGAAGAGATGAGAGATTGTTGTGGTGTGTCGAAACTGGTTGTCTCCATTGGGTTTTATAGGCACAGATTATAACAGCTTCTGGCCTCTCATTACTGCAGAGAATTAACAATCATAGTTTCGAAACTGATGATTAACATAACCGAAAATAATGATACTTCTCATTAATACTGCATAATGATTTCAGTTCTAAAAACCCCATTATTAAAAGTTCAACCGTTACATTCTCGAGTGAAGAGTGCAAAAAACCGCCACACGCGGGCCCAGGTTTTTCAGAACGCATTCGGGTCCGCAGGACGTGCGGGCGCACACGAGTTCGACTACATCCAGTCCCAAATTTTGCACCCCCTGCGCGCTCGCACGTAGGGTTTAGGGTAAAACATGTCATAAAGTTATATCATCTAGGAAAAACCTTTACCTTATAAACAACTTCCTATTTTGTCTCCACACCAATGTGGGACAAGTATGTTTACCACATGAGACTTTCATTCACACATCAAAAATCCCAACACATTAGTCCTCTGCATGTGCCAACTGTATGCCCATATCCCTCCAGCAGCACTTTCAATTGTATCCACAACAATTGTTGAAATTCGATAATATTCAATATAACATTGAATGACGCTTTTAAACTGACCAATGACAGCCACACCCCTGCAGTATGCCAATCAAACTTTAGAGCGTAAAGGATTATCTCTCCATACTCGTATTCAAGCTTCTTATAGATAGCTCTGTCACTTTTCCAGATCTTAATTCTCTGCGGATAAGCTACAATAGAAGCAAACATAATGAGTTTGTGTTTAAATCAACTAAATTAATACCACCGTAAAATATAAAAAGTATGAGCTTCAATGAACAACTGAAAAGAGTCACCATCCTGAGGAAAACAACAATATCAGCCTGCGATTCTTCACTGGACTGACTACCTCACTCTAAGTAGCGAACATTGTGGATGATGTTTCTTGCTCGTTCATCCACACTCTGCCGTGAGGTACCAACATTCGATATGGTGATGATAAAGAAGTCTCTATTTTCGCATCACCTATGCCACGGAATAAGATTTGTATTGGAAACGTGTTTCACATAAGATCAAACCCAAACTTATAATGGATGTTCAACAAAATTGTTCTAATTTGTATGAAATGGTAAGGAAACTTAAACTGACAGGGAATCGCTGATGTGAAAGCTTTCTGATCTTGATTCGAAGATATACCTGAATCTTTTTAAAAACGGAAGCAACTGACAGATGGAATCGCCGATGTGAAAGCCTTCTTCCATACAACAATGGAAACATCAATCCGAAGTTCAACCTTGCATTCAGCAACTTAGCTTTTTTTACTAATACATTATATATGATAAATATGTGTTTAATATTGCTGTGAAGTTTGTAAACTCCTTGTCGTATAATTTCAGGTTTAGAAACTTACAACAATAAATGAAGAGTTAACTTACTAAATCAATTAATTTGTTGTCCGTCAGTCTGAACATTTGTAGGTAGTAGAAGTTCACGCAGTTCAAGACGATCTCGTTTTAGTCATGGAGAATGTTGCCCCTGTTAACCAAACCTGGCAAATTTAATCCTATTTTTTTTAAATGGAGACCAGAGGGAAATAATATTACCCAGAGAAGTTTCATACGATCATTCATAAAAATATATATAAAACAAAATTGAAAAAAAGAAGCTAGTAACATATTGTACAAATCAATGAATACGAAAAGAGCTTCAAATCATTACCTTGTAGAACCATTGATTGTGAATAATATCGCCATGTTGCTTATGATCAGAAATTTGTTGATGACGTCCTCCTTAGACTGGATATAGACGGTGCTGGTGGTGGAACTTGCCATTTCCGTGATTTAAAAGTGTAACACCTCGTAAAATCGTGTCCAATAATGTATTGAAACGTGTCCTTGATCCTACTTATGCCTAAAGTTGGCTAGGAGGGACTATTCTTGCCAAAATCGAAAACTATGGATACGGAAGGACTAAAAGTGTCAACATGCTAAAACTAGCCTCTGAGTGACCTTACACGATGTCCGTATTCTCAATTGAGCCACTTGTTGGCCGTAAGAAACCGTTTGAGGGATTATTTAAAAGTTTGTACGACGAAGGGTTAAAAGCGTCAACATGTAATTGAAACAAGCCCGCATAGGTTGACCCATAGGGTAATTGGGTTGATAGTATGTTTGGGCTAAATGTTGGGTGGGTGGAAATGGTAGTTGTTGTTGTGCTTGACCCATTAGCTGTTGGTGGGTTTGGGTTATAGGTTGGTGGCGGTTTGTTCGTTGAGACGTGCGGCAGTTTTGAATAGTGTGTCCGGCGCGACCGCAGCCGGTACAGTATTGGCAAGGGTAATCAGGGGAGTGGTGATACTGACAACGGTTACATTTTGGTAGTGGCCCTGTGTATGGTTTTCTGTATGGCGCGGGTGGAGGAGTGGCTTGAGTGATGGGTGCAGCAAGAATAGGGGTGTTGGTTTGGGTGACTGCGAAGTTCTTGGTGTTACGCTTCCTCTTATTAGCAAACTTAGAGGAAGGAGTGTGGTGGTTTGAGGTTTGTCCCTCAGCAGGGGCTTTCTTCTTTTCTTCTTTGAACTTCCCATTGCGAATTCGATTTTCGGTCAGTTCCGTTGCCAACTCCATGGCAGCTTCGAGTGTTACCGGTGAAACGCTGAGAACAGAATCTTGGATCTTCGAGGGAAGTCCTCGAATGTAATGTTCGATCAGACGATAGGTTGGAGCAAAAAAGTTTGGAACCATTTGGTTTAACTCCAAGAACCTCTTGTTGTAAGTAGAGTGATCACCCTCTTTTTGCTTCAAGGCATGAAATTCATCCTCCAATTTCTTAATTTCACTTCTAGGACAGAATCGCCTAGTCATGATTTCCCTTAACTCCTCCCAAGTTAAGGCCATCGCATCTTCAGTTCCCCTCTTTCCTTTCTCAGTATTCCACCAAGTGAGAGCTACACCAAGTAGTCTCCCGGTGGCGTAACGAACTTTGCAATCCTCAGGACAATCGCAGTTTAAGAAAACGTTTTCCATCTCCTCGAACCAATGTAGGAGAGCAGTGACTCCCTCAGTCCCTTCGAATTTTGGAGGATCACGGGACTTAAAATGTTTGTAAGAGCATTTGATGGTAGGAGGGTTGTTGATGTTCTGGTCCTGTTGTTGAGGAGGGTTAGTAGGATTTGCAGCAAAGACTTGTTGTACTTGTACTACGATGTCAGGCAATATCGTGGCCATTTGATTCGCGATATGAGTGGCCAAACGTTCCCGAGACTTTTCCGATTTCCTACCCCTTTGATGCTGTCTAGACGACATCTACAGGATCATAAAATGAGAAGATTGTGAGTTTATGGTGTCTTTTTAGGTGTCATGTGTCTTTAAGAAAATGAAAATAACATAAATATCAATAATGCAACCACATCCAAAGGATGTCTTGGGTTCGCTCATGTTGGGCCTCAAATGTCCCCCATACCTTCACCTACATAGTCATGTGGGCCCCCATGGCTATTGGCTTGGTAGGATTCACATTAGTATTGGCAATTTAACACTCGCATCTCCCGAATGCAAACCACAAAATATGTTCATGAGATGTTTGGTCGGAACGTGTCCAGGTGTGGGACACAATGACAACTCAAAGTGGAATTAGCTCTCACGACATTTGGTATAGCATGCTTTGGCCTAATAGGTATTTCGTACTCTCATCGTTAGTCCCCAGGTAGGCAAACTGGTCCTTTATTTTGGATTTATACGAATGCCAGCCTAGACAGGACGTTCCGACTACCGGTACTAGTACCCTTCCAGTTACTACATGCCCGTCATGAGAACTCACTTTGATGAGATTTGAAAACACGAAAATCATTGTAAAATCAATCATGATGTGGTGTGTGCTTGCATGGATGTGATATGTTATGATCATAAGATTTCATGATAGGCATTATTTGATAATACATACTTATGAACATGCTTGTACAATATCAAATGTAACATTTAACATAAACATATAAACATCATGAAATTTGGCATATAACACACAAAATTCTTATAAGTTTCTAATCGACTATAGTATAGGCTCTAAGGGTCTAATAACCTATCCTATATCCCTATAGTCATGGCTCTGATACCAATCTGTCACACCCCGACCCGCAGCGGAAATAAGAGTCGGGGCATAATTGGGTTATCACCAAAGCACATGACATTTACTATTATGTTTCATAATTAATGAAGTCAAAGTTACATTTTCAAACATCCAAACATGTTCATTCAATACAAGGGAAAATAACCAAACATAACAGTCCAAATACTAAATCGTTTTATTCTTCTAATCCAGGTCCTATGTGTTCCTAGCTGCTGCTGGTTCACTTGTATCATGTGTAAAATGGGAGGTTTTGGGTCAACATAAGTTGGCGAGTGAACCTTATAGATAAACATTTGATAATGATTTTATGGTTAGTTTATCAATAAAATATTGTGCATAATCATAAAAGAGCACATGTAAGTAATCAAACATTGGCAAATAGCAGTTACAATTATAACATACATTAACACTTGATAGCATACATGAATATACCAATATCATACGATAACTAACATAAATGAACTGTGCGATCAAGGCTCAATCAAACGGAGCCGATCGTATTGCATGAACTGGAAATGTAAATTGAACTGTGCACTCAAGGCTCAATCAAACGGAGCCGAACGTGTTGCATGAACTGGAAATGTAAATTGAACTGTGCACTCAAGGCTCAATCAAACGGAGCCGAGCGTATTGCATGTATTGAAATGTAAAATGAAATGACCGATCAAGGCTCAATCAAACAGAGCCGATCGTGCGGGCACGCCACAGATCAACCGCATAATAAAATGGGGATCAAACTCAACCTCGATGGATGGGGAGCTGCGGCCTCGGCAAATGCATGTACTGAAATAATAATTTGCATCCAATAATAACTACTTAACAGCAACAAACTAATACACATGTCATGATATGATGTATGCACAATAGTTTCGTTATAATATGTAAATAAACAAAGACACATGATACACCCAAAAAACGTGATTAAAACGGGGAATTTGAAAGGTTCACTCACATTGGGTGCGTTGAATTGAAGATGGTGAGATGCGCACGATTTAGATGAGCAGATCGACGGGGAATACTAACCTAAATAATAATGGAAAAATATATTAAATGGATGGATTTTATTAAGGATTTTAATGAAATTTTAGATATATTTTTGTGAGTTTATGGCTATTTTCTATCTTTAAAAATGTTATTTTTAAGTATTTTTAATTGATTTTTAAATTAAAATAAACAAATAAATATATAAAAAAAATATTATTTTTTTTACTGTTGACCATTGACCGTTGACCGGTTCGGTCAGCGGTAAAATCCTGCGCCGGGCGGGACTCGAACCGACGACCTTCTGTTCACGTGCACGTAGCTCTTCCAACTGAGCTACGTGACTAACCCGTTATAAACTCGGTTTTAATTATATTTATATACTTATTTGAATTAACCGAAAGTTCCTTTATTTTGCAAAAACGTTTTAATTCCATGGACCGGTGCTCGGGACAGGATTCGAACGCGCGACGTGAAGTTCATTTTGCACACAGTCCACCGCTGGACTGTGTGTCTAACCCGGTTATATTCTTGATTATATTATACTTAACAACTACCCGATTCAACCCGGGTTAGTTCATGATTAAAAAAGGAATGTTATTACACAAGCGTGCGCGTAGCAAGGATCGAACTCGGGACGTGTATATGAAATTTGCACACAGTCCACTGCTGGACTGTGTGTCTAACCCGTTTAAAATACCGTTTTTAATTATACTTATGTTCTGATAGATCTTCATCTTCTTCACCGATTACACAGGCAACATAAACTCGACTGATTACGATTGATTTGTGATTTACAAAGTTATTAGACATTAACAGTAATTCAAGGGTAAGGAATGGAGAGAGTTTAAGGAACAGAATTTACCGATTCAAGATAATCACAGAAATCCGGCGAAGGTTTGTCGGTATTGGAAATGAACTCCGACTGTTGAACCAATTAACAGCGTTGATCGATTACTCATAAAGTTGTGTCACTTAAACAAGGTTTAAAAGAAGTTTTGGATATCATACCAGTTCACAGTTGGATTCCGGCAGTCTCAGAAACTTTCCGGCGAAGATAAGATTTCCGATATACGTTGGCTAAGATTGATTCTGATGATGGAGTTGTGTTAGAGATTGACTAATCACATGTTTTAAACAAAAAGAGTCGAAGGAATTACCGTGAGAATGTGAGTCCCGGTTTTCCGGTGACTTGCAGAAAATTTCCGGCGAACTGTTTCAGATGATTTTATGGTTCACAAATGTGACGAAAATGAAATTGGATATTGTTGTGATAGTTCTGAATCGTGCAAATGATTGGAAACTTGAATTAAACCAGAACTTGAAGAAATATTCGGTTTCAAAAGCCGAAGAGATGAAGCTTGAAGTTCAATCAATTCTGACTTAATTGGAAACCGTCGCACATCGGTTATAACTGAAATTGTGAGGTAAACAATCGATTTAACGATTGGTTTGCCGATTATCGGTTTTCAGATAGCATCAACGGTTAAATCGAGTTTGTGTATAAGTTTCTTTTGTTTTCATATAGTTAACAGAAAATACATTGTGGCGGAGCGGTTAGGAGAATGGATGTTAAGTCGTTTAGAGGCTCAGCTGACCCGGGTTCGAGTCCCGGCAGCTTCAAATGTTTTTTATTTATTTTATTTTAACTTTTTATCAAAAATAATTTTTATAGTTTAGTTTATTTATTAATTATGTAACGTTTAAACTCAAAATAATCATAAATAATTAACGAAACTTTTATAACTTGGTACAAGATTACAAAACGGAGCGGGTTTTGGAGACCCGATTTTTACAAATGTTACATGATAGATGGAAAAGTCTGATAAGACTTTAAAGAGAGAGAGACAAGACATGACATTTTAAGTAAATTACCAAAATAACCTTTAATATTAAAAATTATAGTGTATTGGTGGTATGATCTGATTGGTGGAGAATAGTTCTTACGGTTCTCGCAACTGGGGATGGTTTTCATTTGAACCGATCCATATATATATATATATATATATATATATATATATATATATATATATATTGGGGATGGGTAAAATAAGAACCACCTTGAGTTGTGATAACCGTAAGAACAAATATAAGCCATTGATCAAAAGTGTTTTAATGGATGAGATTAAAAGACGATAAAATAGTTGTAATCATTGTGCTTTAATTAATGAGTTTTTGTTTTTAGTGGGATAAGGGTAATTAGTATTTTTACTAAGCTATTTAATGATTGTTAATTAAAGTTGTAATCATTATGCTTTAATTAATGTTTGTGATTTAATTAATGTGATTTAATTAATGTTATTTTTGAATAATTGAATAAGAAAATTATCTTACGTAAAGTTTCAAACTTTTTTGTGCGCCGTTTTTAACATTTTTACGTGCGGGTTCAGACTTTTTTTATGCGCGGGTTCACACTTTTTTACGCCCGATTTTAAACTTTTTTACGCGCCGGTTTTAATTTTTTTACGCGCCGGTTTAGAACTTTTTTTACGCACGGTTTCAAATTTTTTTACGCGCGGTTTAAGCTATTTTTACGCGGCGTTTTAGAAATTTTACGCGCAGGTTTTAAACTTTTTTACGCGCCGGTATAAAAGTTTTTTACGCGCGGTTTTAAACTTTTTTTACGCGCCGGTTTTAAATTTTCTTTACGCGCAGGTTTAAACTTTCTTTTTTTACGGGGGTTTAAACTTTAAAACAATTTTTTTTACAAAAAAACAATTTTTTTTTACAAAAAACAATTTTTTACGGGTTTAAACTTTTTTAGAAAAAATATTTTACGCCAAACAAAAATATTTTATTTCTGCTAAAAACTTTTTTATAAAATCTTTTTTACAATTTTTTTTCAAAAACTTTTTTACAAAAATTTTTTTTACGCCAAACATCTTTTTACGGCCCCGACATCCCGATTTCGGATTTACGAAATTTGAGGATCTTATCAAGCGAACTCACCCAAAAATCAAGACTTAATAGATGTCTCATGTTGACTTTTAAATAAAAGAGGGAGAAAAGATATGACATGATGGGTTTTAAATATAAGAGAGAAAAAATATGTGACATGTTGACTTTTAAATAGAAGAAAAAGAAAAGATGTCACATGAAAAGTAAAAGACTAAAATACACTTTTGATTTAATTTAGTTATGGGTGATGTGTAAATATGCTATTGGATGATAAGAGTTCTCATGGTTCTCGCAACTGGGATTGGTTCTCTCTTGAACCGAATCCTATATATATAGAAGAAAAATAAATTGAGAAGAAAAAGAATAAAGGGTACAATTGTAAAACATTAAATAGTTTTTCTCTCATCTCATTAATTATTATCTTTGACTAATTAATTAGTCATAAAGACTATCATCCTCCACACAAAAAATTTTACCTACACACATCAAAATTTAACCTACACGTTTTGAAATTTATCCTACACATATTGAAATTTATCCTACACAGTTCATAATTCATCCTACACACATCGTAATGTATCCTACAATTTAATTTAATATTTTTTTCTTTTTAATTTTTTAAAATAATTTATAAATTTGATGTAGTTAGCTATTTAAAAGATAGAATAACAATTAATGATCTATCTAAGTTTACCAATATACCCTTACACTAATATTAAATACAAAAATTAAATGAAGTATTATGAAGCATTCTTATTGGTTGAAAGTTCTTCTTTTTTATTCTTACAAAAATTTTCTTTTCATTTGAACCCTCCACTATATATATATATATATATATATATATATATAGGGGAAGGTTCATTAGGGAACACAAAAATTTTCTTCTCATTTGGACTCATTCCAGCGGCGTTGGAACCGGCTCATCAAACCCTAACTAGGATCTCTTAACCCTAAACCCACTGTTCCCCACTTTTTTAGTGTTCCCCAATGAAGCTCACATATATATATATATATATATATATATATATATATATATATATATATATATATATATATATATATATATAATGTTCAACTTTGATTTAAAAAGTGAGTTGGTTAAGTGGTTTATGTATGCTCTACTCAAATTGAGGAATTTGGGTTCGATTCCCAATGTCGATTGTCCGTATTTTTTTGAACGGCAAATGAAATTTATTAAAACACTACCGGTCAACCAATTGTTAACTCGACAATATTACACCATTCACCAAAACATTGTCGATTGTCCGTATTATGACTTGTTTTTTGTTTTCTTTTTGTTTGTTATACCGTGTGTTGGAACGTACCATAAAGAACCAAACCAATACCAACCGAATAGAATTCCCGCCGCAACGCGCGCTGGAATCCTACTAGTTAAATTATGAAACCTATAAACTTATTGGGCTTGTTTTAACACCTTGAAACTTATTAGGCCCTCTTTTTCAAAGATTACCGCATAACTTATTGGTTGAGCTCAAATAAAAATGATTGATCCATTAACCAAATACAACATAATAATAACATTTAACATCATTTTTTCAAAAGAAAAAAAAAAGAAACAATAGCGACGACAGCAACAGACGCGACCCAGCCCTAGGCCACCGCCCACCACGATTACCGACGATTATGTGCGATTATGTTGAATCAGTAGAATCGGTTATGAGCAAACAACATTAGTTAGCCCCTTTGTGACCCAACATAGTATGTCGCTCGTTATAGTGTACGACAACAAAAAAATTACTCAATTTGAATACAGCGCCATTTAAAAAAAAATTATTGCGGAACATTCACAGAAAAAAAAAACAAAAATAGCCATGCATTCCATTTTTTAAAAGGTTAAAAATGAAAATTATCATAGGAAAACGAAGTTATTACAAATTAGAACGTGTTGAAAGCGTATGTTAAGTTGTGGACACTTTCATGACTTGTAAGGTTGGCTATACACTCGTACTCTAATTTAGAAGTAAAAGCGTATATCATGATTTTAGGGAGACTTTTTGTGTGGCAGAAAGTTATTCATGATTTACATCTTTTTACAATTACGAGAAAAAATCAACTGGGGAGATTTATTTGATGCCCATGAAGACATTTGTGTGTCAATAGTTATTCAGGATACACACCTATCCTACACAAGGATGGCGCATGTTCTTGTGCTTCTTTCGTATGGATGTGAGCTTAAAGCGCATGCTGGTGAGCTTCTTTGGTACGAAGGTGAGCTTACATGGCTTTCTTTTATCAAAGTGTGAGACAAGTTTTCTCTCTTTGTGCTTGTTAATAATGTATCTGATTGACATCTTTGTTGGCGAGGGTGTTTCTACTTCTCATTCTGTTACGACTGAGAGCACTCTCGAGCCGATGAAGTTGGTTGACTTCGAGAATTAATTTGTTGCTTTTTTAGCGAGCTTGTATTCAAATATCTTGTAGAAAGAATAAGAATGATCCTTACGTAGTGTGATTTGTTGATAATTAATGTGGTTGAGGTGTATATAAGTTGTATGCTATACATAAGCATGATGAACGGTGTGTTATTTCAAGTTGAAATTCATAATTGGATGTGTTATATATTTTAAGTTGAAATTCACAACGTGGTGTGTGATCTTATATTGGTAATAATTCACTATGCTAAGTGCGATTATGTTGAATCGGTAGAATCACTAATTTGTGAGTAATAATATAATGGAGTCACAAAGGGGTTATGTGACCCATAATTCGATCGATGTCATTGACGACCCAAGAAGGGGTGTAATAAATTCTTGAGGTTTGTTGTTTTGGCGTTAAACACAATTATTCATGTGTTCTCACTTAGCAATTGCTAATAAGTTGTTAATGGAAGATTGATCAAAGTCAAGTCTCGGGTATGGGACTGCCGCACATGCTTTCATTAAACTCGGTGTTTTAATAATGTGTCAATTTGGGTAAAGTTATCCTACAAAATCTCTTAATCTACAAACACAATAAATCGCAAAATATAACACAATGTTCAGAAAAAAAAGGCACAATGACAAATAAAAAGACACTGATATAAACAAAAAATTCTAAAATTTACGAGCTATAAATCCAAAAGTGAAAACCTAAAATCTCATACATATGAGTTCGATGAGACGATTCTAATACCGCTTGAATGAGGTCAATCGGAGTTAGTTTGATACCCTTCTTACGACTTCCTATTTTTAGGAGACTTTCTATTTAATCCTAACCCTATTCTTTGGTTGAATAAACGGACTTGTAAAGTATATAACTTTTATCAAACAGAAAAATTATCATCATATTGCAAAACTATATATCAACGAAACCCCTAATTCAACAAATTATCACATATGCAACTATATAACAACGAAACCCCTAATTCATATCAAAATATAAGGGGCGGCCCTGGGTGTGTGCGAGGAGGACCACGGCCAGGGCCCGTGATTTCGAGAGGCAGTTTTCTTTGAATAAATGCTACATATGTGTATATAAAAGATTATAAAACCCAAATTATTTCAAAATATTGATGTGGCTCAGTTGGTTTCAGTGCTTGATATCTATACCCGGAACCTGGGTTCAACTCTAAGGATCTCCTTTTTTACTCTATTATATCAATTTAAGGTGGTTGAAACAGATTGGCTTGTTCCACTTCAAGCATGATTGGGGCACGTTTTTTCGGGCTTGAACATGGCATTTGAATTCTTATGGCCGGCCCTGAAAATATAGAATCCCGTTTCATCAATCTATTAATTAAACTAAGCGGTTTTGTACAGGAATCGAAACATCACAAAGCCATAACCTTCAATTTCTAAATAAGTGTAAGAAAGTGTGCAAACAAAAGAAAAAAGCATTAATATAAGTCACAACACAAAAGCGTCAATAAGTCAACAAATATATAGTGAATTTCTGAGTTAATTAACTATTAAGTGACAAACATGATACGAATCCCACGAGTAACAATTTGGTTAACAGTTTGATTTAGTAGTTGAGGGAGTTGTAAGGTTGATGTGGCTTAACGTACGAGCGTACGCTGGGTTTTTTTAACATGGCGATTTCTTTTCCACCCTATGCGATTTCACTCTCTTCACACCTTCCATGCGAAGTTGTCTACTCCATGCGATTTCATGCATGTAATACTCCATGTGATTTATGCATATAACATGCGATTTTGCTTAATTATGCTCAGCGACTATCGTACGTTAAGCCACATTGTACGATATACTTTATCCATCTATCTATCTATATAGGGTACGGTTCATGCGAGAACCACCTTTATTGCGAGAAGCGCGAGAACCAATATGAACACAAAATAAAATCTAAAGAAATTCATAAAGCACTCAAAAAAATTTTAATATTTTTTTGAAAAAAATCTCTATATTTCGTTACCAAAAGAAAAAACTTTTTTTCGAGTAACAGTTATCCATGCACATTGCATATGTATCATAACTTCAACAAATTTCCATACATTACCAGTAGTAGAAAATTTTACTTTAATTTACTATACCATCCATAATATACTACTTTTTACATTACCAATATTCAAAATGCACATGTGCATCATTATGTATCACCATTATAAACGTGTTTTGGTACAAAAAGTTTGTGATTTTGAATGATGAAGTAGTCTAATATACATGTTTTTTTGTTAGTTATATCTAGTGGTTGATGGTTTAGTTATAGTGATCACTTTATGATGTAATATGTTTATTGGATGGTATAAATGATGTTGATATACATGTAATAAAGTGAAAATATTGGTATTGGTATTGTATTATAGATGGTAGGAGGTAATGGTATTGTATTATGGATGGTAAGAGGTAATAGAAGTGTATTATGGAATGGTATGATAGATGAAAGATAAAGTGTATTCAAAGTAGTGTACCAAAACACCTTATTTCATGTTGATACATATAGATGCAGGTGTGCATATCTAATATTGATAACGTAAAAAGTAGTGTATTACACATGGTAGTGTAAATGAAAGTACAATTGTCTAATATTTGTAACGTATTACGGAAATTGTCGAAGAAATGATACATATGCACATTGCATGGTAGTGTATTGTGGATGGAATGATAGATGAAAGAGAAAGTGTATTCAAAGTAGTGTACCAAAACACCTTATTTCATGTTGATACATATAGATGCACATGTGTATTTCTAATATTGCTAACGTAAAAGTAGTGTATTACACGTGATAGTGTAAATTAAAGTACAATTTCCAATGTTTGTAATGTATTACGGAATTTGTCAAATAGATAATAAAAATGCACATGTGCATGGATAACTGTTACTCAAAAAATTGATATTTTTTATTGTTAACGAAATATAGCGAAGTTTTCAAAAAAAATGTTTAAAAAATTGGGTGGTTTTTAGATTTTTTTTAAGCATTACTGTTTGTGTTCACACTGGTTCTCGCAATAAAGGGTGGTTCCTAACGGATCCTTATCCTCTCTCTCTCTCTCTCTCTCTTCTCTCTCTCTATATATATATTATATAATTATATTTATATATCACTAAGAAAATTTGTATATGAAAAGTATAAGTTAACAAGAGCATATACAATAAAAAAATATATATATTGTATTTCTAAGAAAATATTATTGAGAGAACGTACGAAAATGTTAGGTAACAAATAATAGAGAGACTTGAAGTGTAATTGTGGAATAGTATAGGGGTCAGTGTGAACATGTCTAGTTGTAGTTAAATAACTGATAGATGAATGAGAAGGGTAGCTGATGATTTTGAGAGTTAATCTCGTCTTCTCTTTGTGATTTCTTCTTCATCTCTATCTTTGGCTAATTACCTCTTAATCACCATTTTTGTTCATAACAAATAACCTTTACTATAAGTTCTCTTCTTTCTTCGTCTTTAGTTAAAAAAAATTACAAACTATCACAACTTTAATTTGAAATTTGGTTTTGTACACATTTTTGTTTACTTTTTCAGTGTGGTTAAGTTCAAGTGGGATTTTTTTATTTTTTGAACATGTTCAAGAAGTTACCTCCTTGTTAAGTGTCCCTAACTCACAAATACAAGAAGCATAAAAAGTGTTATTAAAAATAATGTCAGTAATTAAGGTTAAGAGTTAATTATGTTTTCGTCCTTGTGGTTTGTCAAAAATCACTATTTCAGTCCATTAGTTTAAAATTTGTGAGTCCCTGTGGTTTCACTTTCGTAACCATTTCAGTCCCTGTGGTTTCACTTTCGTAACCACTTCAATCCATTTATTTGTAAGTACAGGGACTGAAATGGTTGCGAGGTGGACTGAAATGGTTACGAAAGTGAAACCACAAAGACTGAAATCGCAATTTTTAAAACTAATGGACTGAAATAGTGATTTTTGACAAACCACAGGGACGAAAACAGTAATTAACGCTTAAGGTTAAAGACCAATAATCTTACATGTTATCGTGATGATGAGAACAATTAAATGGAGAACAAAAACTATAAAGCAACGTTATTAAGTTGTGAAAGGCTAGTGATACTTTTTTACTGTATCCGCTTGATCCAGATAAAGGAACCAGACAAGTTTAGGTGTGACAAATCATAGGAATAAGTTTTGTAAGACTAGTTCTCATCTATAACACATGACAACTTGATACCCAAAACAGCCTGCACAATGTCGACCATTCATACCCGAAACACATGACCATTTAATAATCTAAACAAACATATATAACTAGTTCTATACCCGTCCGGTGGATGGGTAGTTTAATGTTATAATGACATACCTACTTTTTTATACATTTTAAACATAAACATTATATGTTTAAAAAAAAAGACAATGTGTGGAATGTGCATCAAAAGGGTTCATATGTTAACAACAATATGCTATTCTTTTGTGTGCCTATGGTCTAGTTAAAAGCTGGTAAGTGGTAACCGATTTGATCCGGGGCCATCTACACGCTTCAAGAGCCGCCGGAAGACTTCGGAACAGCCCGTATCGTTCCAGCAACTTGGAGGCACTAGAAAGACCAAGAATCAGCCAAAAAAGGCCTAGAAAATACTGGTTAATGGCTGGTCAAAGCTACATAAAAATATGCCAAGGAACACTCTAGAGACTTACAGAAATATCTTAGATATTAGGGCTGATATTTTGTAAAGAGTATTCTAGATATAGAATACTCTAGATAACCTTGCAACAACTATAAATAGGGACCATGGGAGCTCATTTGAAGCATCCCCAAATACTTGTAAACATCCATCACTTGTAAGCTCTCTTTATATAATACAAAGCCTTTATCTTGTATACTTGTGTTCAAGTATTACAAGCCACTTCCTTGCGATCCAACGTTCCCTTTTGCAACTTTCATAACCAAAACCTAACGACACTAAGTCGCTAGGCTTACTTAGATCGTGATCTAAGGCCGCACGCGAGTTGAAGAAACTAACTCCGTGACAGCTGTCTCATATGCACCATCTTCGACTAAAGCTATATATGTAATTTCTAAAAAGGAAAAAAGTTCATTGTAATTTCGGATCACTTACAATCATAACAAGCTTTTAAGATTTTATGTAATTTCTAAAAGAGAATTTCAACTTCATCAAAGAATAACTGTCAACCAAACGATGGAAATGGGAAGAAAAGTCAGAATGTGGGAGGGCAAAAGGGTAATTTTGGGAATTTAGATTAGGTGTATTGACTACTGGTGGTCAACATATAATGATGGACATGAACGTTCAGCTGCCTCTCACACAAATATCCACCTCTACAGAAACTATTGAGCCCTTCGCCATTTTTTTCACGCACCCACACCACCTCATGTTGGGGCAAATCTTCGACGCATGTGATCAAGAGTTTCTTCAGCCGGTTTGCATTCCACAAGACATACTGCGCCAACTCAAACTATGCGCTCCCTTCCCCACGATGTTGTTTAAGCTCCACCGTCCTCATCCTCTCCACCATGCATCTTAGTGGAGATACGCCTCCGTGCCACTCAGACTGTTGAAGCTGTTTAACACAGGACATAACACAGAGTCAGCTGGTAGAAAGTTTAACATATCAGATTTAAAAAAAAAAAACAGTAGGATATACACCTGTCCTACACAAAGATGCTCCAAGATGGGACAGCCTTCCAAAAGTTGAAACACAGCCATTAATCCATGGTTCACAACGTCACTAAACTCCAACATCTTCAAGTTTAGGGACTTGGGTAGTGGCGCCGCAGTTGTACCTGATAAAAATGAAAACTTTGTCACAAACTACAAATAATAAAGTAAAAAAAATAATACCTAAAGGTAATAATAGACTTACAAAACCACAATTGGTAATTGACAAGGTCTTTAGCATAGGCGATCCGTGTATAATTCTAAACACATTTTGACACACGCTCTCGTGCGCGATAGTGTCAAAGTCCTCTAACCTTGGTAGATTGACGATCATTTCCGGGTCCCATAATGGATAGTACCAAAACTCCGGGACCCACCTTTCGAATCTAAGTCGGAGCTTAGTGAGAGTCTCACATGTGAAAAAGTTGTCCAGTAGCTCCAGATCGGGTAACATTAAATCCATTTCAGTGATATGATGGCTAATCGCGTCATTGATCCACACTCAAGTCGGGGCAAACAATGTACTACTAAGATGCAGCTGGAACACCTTAAGGGGTGTTGCCCTGAGAGCTTCCATTACCTTGTTGTGAAATAATGAAAGGCGGTCTTTATCATAAAGAGGTTGTTGGTCATCAAGGCGATAACTTGTAATCAACCTCCACTGTTTTCCAGCCCATTGACAGCACACATGTGCGAACTGCGGACTACGTGCGGATTAGAGACAGCACCTTTGACCGCAGTTCCAGGGGCAAACTACTTAGCTGATCAAAATCTGCCATTCTTGTTGGATTAAACATAAAACCATAAGTATCCATTTGATATTAAATTGATGATACTTAATAACATAGTTAATGGGCTGAATAACAAAATCACAAGTTTGCAAATTCAGGTCTTTCACTACTACACTATGAGTCTTCTTACTGGTAAAACATGAAAATTCTTTTATCAAAGTCTAACTATTACATTCAGTCCCTAAAGCTATAGTGATGAATACTAGCCGTTCCAAAGAGAACTAATGAACCGGCTACTCAGTTTGCCATGTTGGTCTAGCACCCCTATGTTGCTACATTGTTATGTTATATGCTTCATTGGGTATTTCATCACAAGCTTAAGATTTCTAGAAATTTTTGGTATCAAAATAATAACTTCCAACCACGCAAATAAGCACATAAATAATTAAAAAGAAGAGCTAAAACACTTCTTATCGGTTTACCAAACAAGTCAAAAGTGAGAAACCATGTCATCTTAAAAAGAATGCATAATCCTATGTTTTCAAGTTCCAAATAATGTTCATCTTGCTACTTTAACACTAAAAATCAGAAATCAAGCGTAACCATCCTTATAATATATCACCAAACCAACCAGCCGGCAAATCCTTAAACAACAACATAAAACACAGATGATGCCACAAATGAGGCACTAAGACAGACACAATAACAGATATAATTATATCCGTGTCTGATGGCCAAGCATCTCTATGTTATGACCAGCATTTTGTATAGGAATCTTATTAACAAATATGATCTCACTATTATGTTCAATGCCTAGAGCCATAGTTGTTAACTGCTGCTATAGTCGAACGCTATAGCGCACTATGTAGCGAAGCGACCAAGTGTCGCTATTTGGGTCATAGCGACCAATAGCGTGAATGGCAACAGTTAGTTTTGTAAATAGCAATTAGATATAGCTATAAAATAGCTAGATTTATAGGTTTTTGTTAAATATACATGTAAAATACATATGTACAAGGGTATTTTGATGTAATATACATATAAAAATTGTCATAATTATTTTTCTAGTGTACTGCTATGTAGCATATAGGTCCCTTGTCACCACTACTGTCCACCACCCACCACCATCGTCTACCACAACACCGTCCAACACCACCGTACAACACCACCACCACTACCGTTCAAACACCACCACCAATTTATTTTAGAAGTACACATACGTTAAAAAACAAACAGCCTTATTCTTGCAGACTGCAGAGGTTGATCCACCTCTTCTTACACAGATGTCTACAGATATGGTCCGCAAACTGTAGACATTTTACCTCTTAAAAACAAACTACACCTAAGTTCTATCTCAACTATATTGGTGTAACTGTGCCCTCTTTTTGTCACTAACCTTTTTACTAGTACAATATTAATATAGATGGATACTCACTTCTTGGGTCTAGTCTTATGTGCTTAGGCCTATGCGGTTAGAACTAAAGAGGTAGTATTGACATGGGGTTATTCATTAATCTCTTCTAAATCATCGACTAGTGATGTTCCGAGAGTGAATCTTCAAAATGGTTAGTGAAGCTCATTACGAAAAGGAGAACGGGGGTTCTTCTCGTAACCACTCTCCTCAATTTGTTATTTGTTAGAATTTAAGGTTTTGTTAAACCCTGAATTTGGTGTTTTGTTGAATGTTTAAGCCCTAATTAATTATAAAATGTGAAGAGGTGATCAAATTTGCTATCAAGAATGCTAGAAGTGCTTCACAAATCATCGGTTAGCTACTTTTTATGTCATTCTAATACCATGATTTTGCTATGTTTATTGCTACAACGTTAATCGTCTTCTAAAAAAATTAGTTTACATAAATCCGTTAGGGTTTAAGGGACTTTTTTCGGCTCGTACAAGACACTTGAATCCTCAGACAAGCTCTGCCCATGCCAGTCATGCCCATTGTGGTTTGGTCAACCGTAAAAGTTCATCACCACTCTCCTCAATACCTAAGAAGAATATTAAAAATAGGGATGATTCATATGAATGAATTTTCTACTTACTATACACTTATATAAATACATTCATACACTTTTAAGCTTATAAACAGAGATATGTGAGTAACATGAGCGTCGGAGTGTCCACAGGGCTTCAAGCCCCATGAAACCACTAACGTATTCTCTGTTATTTTAGCTTTCTTTTGGCTTGGAAAGATAGAGATTAGATGATACATCACCATCAACACGTATCCAAACCAAAGGAGTCTCAACATGCAACTCGCTGTTGATAGCCGCGCTAGAAATTGTATGAAGTACTAACATGGTGTCATTTATTGCATAACAAACAAGCATTAGCTAGTTTGTAACTTTGTCCAATATATGATAACTTTGTTATAGTGTTTAGTTTTACATAGTCTCTTTAATTTGTTTATGTTAAGACAAATATTAGAAGTTGTATTCCTACTGGCAGGATTTATAAAAAGTTAATTTAAATAAACTCGTAACATATCTTTTATATCTACATTTTTTATGAAGGGGGTGGTACTTTGATATAATTAGCTTATTTGTGCGGCTACACTGCTTTCCTTTTTTTTTTCAAAGACAGCACTATATAACAATAATAATGGGCCCTGACACTCTGCTATTGATCAAGATATATTACGATTTTAAGCTCAGTTAAAATTACAAATTTACATTTTCTTTATATATTCAGAATGATATGTTATATAAAATTAATCAAACAAGAAAAGAAAACCGAAACATTCGAAAATACTAAAAAAAGGTGGTGATTACACATCAAAACCCATACAATAAGAATCTAAACCACAACCCCACTTCCATCTATAAAAGATCAACACCACAAACCCTATCCACATTTTGAAAAACAGCATCATCATTAAAAAAGGTAAAGTCCAACAATACTAAAAAAGCAATAACAAGAATCAAAAGATAGAAAATCCAGCAGATGATGACATAACACGCATTGAGTTAGAAGGCTGCTTCTGCTCCCATAACCTTAACCATGGTTCTTGAACAACACCAATTGACCCCATTGACCCATCACCTTCATACCACCCACAAACATGGTTTGCATACTCCAACCTTTTCTCTAACTCCTGTTTTTGTGATCTCAAAACCATGTTTTCCATCTCCATCGCCGCATTCGCTTTCTCGATCCCTTCGATTTTCACTAACAATTCATCTCTCTTTCTTGTGAAGAAGAAGATTTGGTCATTGAGATCCTTCATGTGTTGTTCTTTCTTCATTCTAGACCTCCTTGCCGATTCGCGGTTCGAGATCATTCTCTTCATCTTCTTCTCATCCACCTTTAAGTTGTTGTAACCCTTTGATGACATGATAATGCTTCTAGTTAAAATGTTTCAATATTTGAATGAATATGATATACAATAATACAAATGTGTATAATTGTGTATATATCTACAAGACTAGACAAAAGTTCAAGAAACTGAGTAGAACCAATATAGAAAGACCACAGAATATGATTGAACAAGACTAATTCTACTTAAGATTGGGGCAAAACTCATATCACTTTGGATTATTGTGAAGGGTTTTGTTCTTGTTTGAACAACATATGCTGACAAAATAAAGACTTCAAAACCAAAACCAACTGTGTGTGTGTGTGTGTTTTGTGTTTGTAGAGGATGTTAGCTTCAAAGATGAATATATATATATATATATATACTTGTAAATGGGAACCAGGAACGAATGTTCGGCGTGAGACTTGTGTTCATGCATAAGAAGACTTTTTTAAGAAAAGAGACGTGAGTAGTTTGATAGCCTCCTTTTGGATTTCCATGTGGATAAGCCGATAAGGTTAAACTTTTAAAAAAATAAATCATTTTCTATGTTTGGTACATCAAACAATTAAATTAAATTAATCAATCAATGACTTTTTATTGAATGGATATTCAATTTATAATCTATCTTTTTGTTCACCAATTCTATGGTTTATCTACATATGCCCATTGATTTGTTATTTATAATTGATAATTTAATATACTTCAAATCTTTAAATTATCTCAAGATTAACATTTCAAAAAGCATGACAAGACAAGTGTCATATAGTGTGTGTATTAGATCAATTTTAAATTTCTCATTTTATAGAAGATATTCTTATATATATAGCCTTAGTTTTCTTTACTATTATCCGTAGTTGAAAATATAAAAGACATGAAATATAAAATTAAGAATTATCAAATACTGAAGCAAAGTCAAAGGTACGTACTAAAATGTAGAGCTAGAGATAGTCTACTATAAGTTAATTGTTCTTATCTCGATAGATTGATAAGTGAACAAAGAAAGTATTAGCATCCTATATCTGTCTTTCGTTTCTAATGATTACTTAGTTACTTGAAAGTGATCACTGATCACCAGTAAAATTGAAACAAAGTTTAGTACATAAATGAATAAGAGGAAATGACAACAAAGAGAACCTTACAACTTTTTTGCTAATTTATACCAACTAGAATAGAATCACGAACCGCCGCAATGCGTGGGAATTCTTTAGTTATAACTAAGTCGATGTAGAACACGCACGTTATGTTAAACCTGTCATACGGAAAAAAAATAGATGATGTAAAAACGTTCACTCACACACGCACATCGTGTCGTTGTTAACTCGCAAAAGTTAGAACGAAACGTAAAAACGCTAAACCAAAGACGCACGTTGCGATGTGTTAAGTCACAAAATTAAGAACGAAGCATAAAGCGGAAAATTTGCGGAAAATCAAAACTATAAAAAGTTGTGAGGATAGACTGCAAAAGATAAAAAGTTCTAGGTTAAAAGTAAAAAACAAAGAGTTTTTGGTTAAAAGTAATTTATGAAAGACTTTTGGGTGAAAGGTAAAAAAATCAATTTTTTTAAAACCCTCCAAAGCCAAGATTACAACACATATATGCATAAACATATTGCTTCTTTATAATATTTAATAATAATTTATTACCGGCACCTGTATTCATATTTATAGTTTTCGGTGTTAATATAAGTTGTTTTTGATATTTTTGTAATTTTGCACTAACGGTACTAAAATCAATACAAATTGATGTAAAATTCAACTAGAAGTTATATCCGCGCTTCGCGACGCGATAACGTTTTTTTAAATTGCGCGTTACGGCTGATTGTTTATACAATTTAAACGTAGAAAAAAAAACTTAACAACTATATATTTGAAAAGCACAAAAATGTATGTCGTTGTAAAAATGTATGCTAGAATACCCAAAAATAAATTCAGAGGAAGTCGCTTATCATTTAATTTGACCCAACTGGTTTCCGAAAAAATTACGGCAAAACGTAAGCCAGTTGATGTACATAAAAATAAGCACGAAAACATATTATATTTGATTTGACATAAATTTCGAATAAAATTTACACCGAAACATAAACCAACTTGAATTTATACCGACACGTACATAAAAAGAAGCACGTAAGAAAATAGTGTTTTTTAAGTTAAAAAATAGTACGGTGCGTTACGACGATGTTGAAACGTAAAGTTACTGAAGACCTACGATCCAAAAGGTTACACTTTGTACGACAAAAAAGAAAATAATATTTAAGCGTTAAATATGATGTTCACCCAAACGCTCCTTAGTGAAATATGGAATTAATATTTGTGAAATATTTGATACAAATAATTAATTATGAAAAAGTATTTAATTAGTTATTTATTAATTAATTATTATTAAATTAGTTAGTAGATAATGGTGGATTTTTATTTAATTGGTTAAATAATAATAAATATATTAACAGGATAAATATAATTTGAGGTTTGTATTTATATATACTATATAATTTATGGAGGGGAATAGGGTCAGGCAGCCCAATTGATTCGGCCAAATTACAATTTTGTATTGTTTAAATTTATAATTTTGCCATTAGTTTTGATTTTTTCCCTCTCAGCCAAATTACGATTTGACCATTAGTTCAAATTTATAGTTTTGCCATTATTTTTGTTCTTTTTTTCCTGTCAAATTACGATTTTGCCCCAATTTAAAATTATATTCATGCCATCGTTTTAGTTTTTTTAGCTGCCTGACACTTTCCCCATTGGGTCCAGCCAAATTACGATTTTTCCCCTTTAAATTTACAGTTTTACCATTTGTTTTGTTTTTTTTCCCTCTCAGTCAAATTATGCTTTTGCTCTTAGTTCAAATTTACAGTTTTGTCATTATTTTTTCCCTGTCAAATTACGATTTTGCCCAATATAAAATTATAGTCATGTCATCGTTTTAGTTCTTTTATCTTACAAGACTATGATAGTGTTTTGTTTTAATTAGTTAACTCGGTATAATTTTTATTCGTGCCAGGCGGCTGCCATGGCACACACTCATTTGTCCTGAAAAATAACAATTTTGCACCCAGTTTAAAACTATAGTCTTTCCATCGTTTTAGTTTTTTTAGTAAATGTATGGTAGTGTTTTTTTTAATTGGTTGTCTTGATGTAATTTTTCTGAGATAGTGTTATAAGTAGTATGTACAAGTAACCGAAACACAGACGTATATGTTATGAGAGAGAAATATTTGGCTTAGTGCCCCGCAACACGGGCTGGCAAAACCTAGTTGAACTACAAGTATAAATACAAAGTCTTTGATGAAAGTGTGTTACACCAAATTGAGAGACAAAAACCTAAAACCCACCGCCTCACAACAACCTTCGCCGGCCACCTATACCCGCTAGACCACCACCGCCTCGCCGGACTTCACCACACGTCGCTGCCGTCCTCATCCGCACCACCGCAGCCCAACTCGACACGGTTTCAATTTGAACTGGGATTCCGATGAGATCCAACACCTCCTCCGGTTTACGTGCACTTGGTTGTGCTTTGGGATTTGAAGTTTCATTTCAAGATTTGAAGTCTCAGATTGATAATATGTACGCTTGTGTTTCGGTTTCTTGAACATACAACTCATAACACGATCTTAATAAAAATTACATCGAGACATATATAAAAGTACACTCGACATAGAGTAACTTTATTAAAGTCCAAGAGTAGTAGCGTTTTTCCACCAATAGCAAGCGGTCACTAATCCGATAAGGTTGGTTCGTCACGGTAGCAAGGGGAAAAGGCTAAAAGATGAAATACTAAAAGGAATAAAAGTAAATAGACTAAACATGTACACTAAGTAGATGGACAAAACACGCATATAAACAAAGTTAACCAATAAAAAGAAAGCTTTTATAAAAATAGAGAGGCGTGAAGTTGAAGGTTTAAAAGCAAAATACAAAAAGCCACGTAATTACAAAAAGGAATAAAGTAGAATGATTAAATATGTACACTAGTAAAGTTAAAGAAGAGGGACTAACACGCTTATAAACAAAGTTAACCAATAAAAAGAATTTTTTTTAAACAGAGGGGTTAAACATGTATATTAACAAAGTTGAAGGTTTGAAAGTAAAATACAAAGAGCAACTACCAATGAGGGGGTGTCAGCAGCTAGCTGCCTTGGTACACTACTAAAGTTAAAACAGAGGACTAAACACGCATATAAAGAATGTTAACCATAAAAAGAATTTTGCGTTAACAGAAGGACTAAACACGTATATTAACAAAGTTGAAGGTTTGAAAGTAAAATACAATAAACAACGACCAATGAGGGAGTGCCAGGCAGCTGCCTAGCACTATTCCCCCTCATGGTATTTGTATGATACTAGTTTTTGCCACGCTCGTATTGCGGGGCACTAAGCGGACATTTCTCTCTCATAATATTTACGTCTGTGTTTCGGTTACTTATACATATTACTAATAACACGATCTCAAAAAAATACATCGAGTCAACAACACTACCATACCTTTGCAAAAAGAAAAAAAACTAAAACAATAGAAAGACTATAATTTTAAACTGGAGCAAAATTGTAATTTTTTAGGAATTATGAGTGTGTGCAAGGCAGCCGCCTGGCACGAATAAAGATCACATCGAGTAAACTAATTAAAACAAAACACTACTATAGTTTTGTAAAAAAAACCTAAAACGATGACATAACTATAATTTTACACGATGACAAAATCATAATTTGACATGGGAAAAACAAAAACGATGGCAAAACTGCAAATTTGAACTGAGTTTAAAATAGTATTTGGCTGGGAGAAAAAAACCAATGGCAAAACTGGAAATTTAAACAGACAAAATCATAAATTTGGCTGCACTAACGGGGAGTGTCTTATTACATACAAATACAATGACGGGGAAGTGTCAGGCAGCTGCCTGACACTATTCCCCCTCATTGTATTTGTAGTGTATATAAATATAAACTAGTGTTATGACCTGCCCACTTTGCGGGATGGTAAGCAGAATATATCTCAGTTTAATAACATGTATGTTTTTGTGTTGGTTGCTTGAACATACTACTCATAACACAATCTCAATATAAATTACATTCAGACATAGGTAAAAATACGCTCGTTATATAGTAACCTTATTAAAGTCCAGGAGTAACAGTGTTTGTCCACCAATAGCAAACGGTCACTATTCCCCCGAGTTGGTTCGTCACAGTAGAATGGGGAAAGGATAAAAGATAAAATACTAAAAAAAATAAAAGTAGGAGGACTAAACATGTACACAACCAAAGTTAAAGCAGATGCACTAAACACGTATATGAACAAAGCTAATCGATAAGAAGGATAAATTACAATTTTTCGACAGTGTTAAATTGTCATGCCATCGTTTAGTGTTTTTTTTTTACAAAACTGTAACAGCGTTTTGTTTTAATTGTTAACTCGGTGTAATTTTGATTTGTGTCAGGCGCCTGACACACGCTCATTTGTCCGGAAAAATTACAATTTTGCCCACAGTTTAAAATTATAGTTTTTCCATCGTTTAAGTTTTTTAGCAAAAATATGGTAGTGTTTTGTTTTAATTCGTTGACTCGATGTAAATTTTTTTTTGTTTGAAATCGTGTTATGAGTAGTATGTACAACAGTACAAGTAACCGAAACATAGACGTACATGTTATGAGAGTGAAATATTCGACTTAGTGCCCGCAACGGAGGCGGGGCAAAAACTAGTATAAATATAAATCGCTAAGAACCAGTTTTATGCGGGAATCTACTTCTATAGAAATATATGTTTTGAAGAGTTTATAGTTTAGTAAAATAATTTTGAGTAAATTGTCATTTAGTCCCTGAGGTTTGTCCTAAATTGTCATTTTAGTCTAAATACTTTTTTTTCTCATCTGGGTCCTAAGTTTTTCATTTTTTTTCATTTTGATCACATTGCTTAACTCCATTTAAAACCTCAGTTTTAACCAAGGGTATTTTTGGTATTTTCATTATAAACTTTTCAACTTGTCATTTTAGTCCTCACACAACCTACTGACCTCATTTGAAACACCACCACCATAACATTATCCCCCACCACTACGACACCAGTCTCTTTCCCTCTCTCTGTAACACCACCACCATTGCCTCCACCGAAAAACGAAGATCGTGATGGTTCCGATTCAGACAACCACAAGTGCGGGTAGGGTTCCGTAGTGTGTAACTTTTTTTAGACATTGGTTACTGCTGTCCATGGCGACGACACGGAGAAGAGAGTTCAACAGTGAACGGACGACGGTGGAAGTCTTAGCTGCGATTCCGAACAAATGGGTTCAAGTCACGGTCGGTGAACTACCGGTAAAGCCGAACATAAGGCGAAAGTGGTGGTCGGTGAACCTTCGGTCAAGGTCGTTGAACCACCGGTAAAGCCGAACAGAAGGTGATAGTGGTGGCTGATGAACCTCCCCCTCTCTCTCTCCCTCTCTCTGATTCTCTCTCTAACTCGTTTCTCTTTTTCTAGTCTGAAGAAACGTAGATCTGGCTGATCAGAATCGAGTTAGATCTAGGGTTTTAGTTTCTGCATAAATGGGTTAACTCTTCGATTCGTTTACTAATGATGACGGTTGCAACTAGCTTTCCAACTGATCCTGCAAAACAAACGTCGTTAGCCTCGCCACGGGGAGAAGGGGGTTCTCTCCGTGACCACTCTCCGGCGTGAGAATAAGTACAAGTAGTCGGAAAATAGTTTTAAGTGAAGTAAGAGAGAGATGAAGTGAGAGTGAATACCTTTCCTTGATCCTGAAGTTTCTTATTTATAGCCTGATTTTGGGCGCCAAAATGAGAGATGAAAACTTAACGGAATCTTGCCATTCCGTTAAGTGATAACGTCGCCGTTACTACGCACGGATCGGCCATTCATCTAAGGCTAGGGAGATGACACGTGTTTTCATGAGATCACTCTGCTTTCTCGATGTGACAATGCCATCACTGTGATTCTCCTGATTACCTCAGATGCTGCCACGTGGCATTCGGCTGTAACTGAAAAGTGCCCTTGCACGATTGGACATTAAATGCTTCTAGAATATCATACAGCTGTGGCTTTCTGGACTGCTGCCACGTGTACATTGTGTTGTAACAGAAAAGATTCCTTTTGTCTTTGAGCCGTTTCTTATGCACAGACATCATTTGCTAAGGGAAAAATATTCAAGGTTAACTGTTTCCCTGCGCGAGCCCGCGCAGGGTAGTTAAATGATCCTTTTCCTTCTTAAATGCTTGTCACAAAGAATCACAAGGCTTTTTGTTGTGTTGTGACCTGCGCAAGGTTTTTGGGAGCAAACAATTACTTAGGGAACTTTCTCAAGGTTAATTATTTCCTTGCTTGAGCACGCCAAGGTAGTTAAATGATCTTTTCCTTCCTTAGGTGATTGGCGTAGTGTTTAGTAAGGAATTTCTTTTGGTGGAATAATCTGCGCAAGGTTTGCTTGGTAGATAATCATGGGTATGGTTCATTTGCCTGGCGCAAGGTTTTTGGGACCATACCCCTTCATAGTCATTAAAGGTTGAAGAACAAAAGGAGGTTATGAAATCAAAATATGTGTAGTCTGACCAAAATACCCTTGATTTAATTGATTTTTTAACGAGGTTAGACAATGGGATCAAAATGGTAAAAAAAATGGAAAACTCAGAAACCTATAAAAAAACCTATTTCGACGAGAAATTTTAAGGACTAAAATGTCAATTTACTCAATAATTTTTGCATAGATTGATATGACTAAATAAAATAAAAGGACTAATTTCGACATTTGGTGACGGGGGATATTGAAAGTGACATGATTGAACCATATTCATGAACTTTGACATATAAGCCAAAAAGGATAACTATGTTTTCATATATTCAAATAATAATTATTTTCTTTTTCTGGATATCCATTTTTAAATATCGAATTATTCAACTAAAATAGTCTTTGGTTTTGCACGTTTATAAGAATTGTATTTAGTAATTCTAGGTTTCTTTTGTCAAGGTTCATGACTTGAAGTTTTCTTGATTGTTTTGTACACTATTTTACTATTCAAATATATTAATAAATTTAACTTAACACAATCAAAACGTGTTTGACAAAGTTATTTCTAATTATAAGATTCATCATTTTCTTTAATTTCTTCACTACAACAAATCAATATATACATATTTTTAGATATATTCATACATTTCAAATTAACCACGGGGTGTCAGCCCAGTGGCCAGCCTCACCCATTCCAAACGGGAGGACGCGGGTTCGAGTCCAGCTCGGCCCGAATAATCCTGCTGGATAGTAACCGCCAGGCAGCTATGGGGTTAAGCTAGCTTGGGGGGAGGGAGAACCCTCCCGCGGTCAGGGGTACCGTGCATTTACCCTTTTTCCCCCTACATTTCAAATTGTGAGAATTATAAACAACTATTGAAAAATACGGTCCAACCTTTCAAATGATAGGTTATACCGCAGTTATGTATTTTTTTGGTTTATCTTTTTAAATCGTTTTATAAAAATTGTACCTGAAATAGACCAAATATGGTGTTTCTATAGGTTGTGAATCACAAAAGTTTAGTTGAAATGACACTATGTTCATGAAAAATGTATCAGTACGAAGATTAATACCAATAATTGGAATCGTCAGTAGGAACTAAGTTGCTACCGACACTTGGTCGTCAACAAGAATTGAATGCAGGGTTAATTCATGATTGCTTGGTTCCTACTATTGATCGTTTAGTTCTTGTTGATTGCACAATTGTAGATGATCACCGTCAATTGGTTACCGGTGGTTAATTAGTTTTTACCAACAGGTAGATCGGAACCTAGCTGTGACACCTCGAAAATTTCGTCTAATAAAATCCCGACACGCGTCCTGTCAATTCTTGGTTGCCACGTGTAGCCGAGAGGGGGAAAAATGCTCTTATGTTAATAACCTCTGAACGAGCATCAGAAAAAGTCAGGGACCAGAATTATAAAATCCCAAAATTCATGTTCTAAAGGGCGATTACGGTCCGCAAGCCTTTATGGTTACGGCCCAGAACCATTTAAAAGTTCAACGCGCCAGAAGACCTTACAGACCGCAAGGCCAAGGCAATACGGTCCCGTAAGGAGGTGCCAGCAAGAAGAATCTTGGCAGCTTCCTGCTCTACCATCTTGCACGCCATATGGCACCTCTTAGCTGCTCATAACACGTCCCTACACACTTGTTACTACCCCATAACTCCTCCTAACACCTGGCATCACCTCCTCACTTCACCATCACTATAAAAGTGTCACACCCCGACCCGCAGCGGAATAAGAGTCGGGGCATAATTGGGTTATCACCAAAGCTCATGATATTTACTAATATGTTTCATATTTATTAAAGTCAAAATTACATTCTCAATAATCCAAACATGTCCATACAATACAAAGAAAATTAACCAACTAAACAATCCAAGCTCTAAACCAGTTTATTCTTCTATGCCAATCCTATGTGTTTCTTGCTGCAACTGGTTCACCTGTATCATGTGTAAAAATGGGGGTTTTTGGGTCAACATAAGTTGGCGAGTGAACCTTGTTAGTTAAACATTTATTATTGATTTCTTGTTATTTTTATCAAGGAAAAATTGTGCAATAGTCATATGTGAGAAAATGTAAATAATCAAACAGTAGCAATAACAACCACAAACTATAACATACAATAACATACTATAACATACAATAACATATGAACTTGCATGAATGTGTAACATGAATGAAACTGTATATGTTGGCAACGTCACGTTCACGCTCATAATGTAATGGGGAACGGACGGCCTATGATGAATGTCTGTGCGATCAAGGCTCTATCAAACGGAGTCGATCGTATGTTGGCAACGCCAGGTTCACGCTCATAATGTAATGGAGAACTGCTCAACGCTCATAATGTAATGGGGAGCGGCGGCCTATGAAATTGCATGTACTGAAAATAATAAATAATAACCACACAACAGTTGAAACAAGCTGAATACACATTTGTTCATGATATGATGTATGCACAATGATTTAAATATAATAATTGGTAAGACACATGATACACCCCAAAAACGTGATTAAAAACGGGGAATTTTGTAGAGATTCACTCACATTGGGTGCGTTCGGTTAGAGATGATGAGATGTGCACGAGTTGGAAGAATTGAACAACGAGGATTAACTAACCTAAATAAAAACGGAAGATATAGTAAATGAGTGGATTTCATTAATAATTTTAATAGGATTTTTAGATATATTTTTGTGAGTTTAAGGCTATTTCCTATCTTTAAAAACATTATTTTTAAGTATTTTTAATTGATTTTTGAATTAAATTAAATAAATAAAAATATAAAAATATGTTGACTTTTGCGTTGACCGTTGACTTGTTGACTGTTTGACCGGTTCTATTGTGTACATGTATGCGCCGGGCAGGACTCGAACCCGAGACCTCCCGTTCGCATGCACGCAGCTCTACCAACTGAGCTACGTGTCTAACCCGAAATAATTCTGTTTTTAATTATATTTATATACTAACTCAGTTTATTCAAAATTCTTTTATTTTCAAAAAATGTTTTAAATCATCAAACCGGTGCCGTCAACAGGTCTCGAACCCGGGACCTGTGCTTTAACGTTACACACAGTCCACCGCTGGACTGTGTGTCTAACTTGGTTAATATACAGATTTTTATTATATTTAACATCTAACGGCGAAAAGGATCCGGTTCAGTTAGAAAAATAAAACATTTTTATTACATACGTGTGTCAAGGATCGAACTCGCGGCGTGTGATTTGTATGTGCACACAGTCCACCACTGGACTGTGTGTCTAACCCGAGATAATATCCAGATTTTATTAAACTTATAATCAACCTACTTCGTCTTCTTCGTTACCGAATTACAGTTTACGATTTCTCTATTGTTTCTTGTTTAATTTGATTGGCAAACATTCAACAGACTAATATGAAATGGCAGAGACGATTTTTAGAAGTAAACATACCGGAGAACGATTTATCTCAGAATTCCAGCAAAGTCGTCGGCTCTGTTTTTGTGGATATCGTCTGAGCGGACAAATCAATAATTTTGATTAGCTAGATGCGAAATTGAAGCACTGAACAAGAATTACCAGAAGATTTAAAAGGCTATACCGTTTCACAGCGGGAATTGGGAACTTTAAGAAATTTTCCGGCGAAAGTGAGTTATCCGATATCGTCGTCTAAAATTGATTCCGATTGAAGGGTTTGAGTTAGTAACAGCTTAACAACTGATAGACAACGAAAGAATTTAGAGACTCACTGATTTGGTGGAGAATACGGTTTTCCGGCGACTTGCAGAGAATTCCGGCGATGATCAGAAAGTAATTCCGACGATCAGAAACGAGAGTAAACGCGAGAATAGAAGTTCTGGGAGTGTAATTGAGTCGCGAAATGAAGCTTTTGTTGAAGTAATTCCAAGAATGAATGTTTTCGGTTATAAAATCAAACATCACCTGAATTCAATTTCATTAACGACTGAATTGATTTAAGATGTCGGTTTATCGGTTATGATTAAGATTCCGCGAACACTCAACCGTCTTGAACGGTTTGAAAGCCGATATCGGTTTCAGTTGGCGCAACAGGTTGATTCTCAGTAGAACATATGATTTAATTGTTTCCCAGAATTCACAAAAAGATCAAGTGGCGGAGTGGTTGTATGTGTGGGTGATAAGACCTTGAGATTAAACCCGGCTGACCCAGGTTCGAGTCCCGGCAGCCAAATTTTCTTTTTAATTATTTTATTTTTATTTTTTATCAATTATAACTTTTATATTCTAGTTTGTTTATTAATTATGCATCATTAAAAATTAAAATGGACATAAATACGCAACGAAACATTTATAACTTGATATTCGATTCCAAACGGAGCGGGTTTGGAAAACCCGTTTTTGACAAATGTTACAAAAAGGGGTCATGATTCATGAGATCATTTGCTCATTTGCACCCTTTTATCTCAACTTGCTTCTCTGGAGGTTCCTGGCCATCAAGGAGCTCTCTAATCAGCCACATTTTTGTACTAGGACCTCTAGTAAGTGTTCTAACCTTCCTTGTTTAGTTTCATAAGGCTTAAAGCCCAAGTCAAAGCGTTGACGTAAAAACGCTTTGATTTCAACCTAAAACCACAACGGCTCAGTCAATGTTCGCAACAATATGGTTACGTGACCGTAATTAGGTAGCTATTAATCCCTCAAAAGGATGCCTCCTGATTACCACGTTTACTTGGTTAATTGTCGGGTCAAAGGAATGGTCAACAGAAAGTCAACGGGTCAGATTTCAAATAAATTCATAATCAGTAATGTAGAGGTTATAAAATGTGTTTTAACACTCTAACAACTTAGTAAATATTATTAGAACATATCTAAACATGAATGGCCCGACAAATCCAAGCCTTGAGTCGTTTCACAACCGAAAGTCGCGGTATTTGACTTCCGCTTTGACTTTCAGTTATGACCCGATTTAGCGACATTAGATACTGAACTTAAGTTGCATTGTGACCATGATATGTTGTAATATAACCCTCTGGAGTTATATGACATAGTCACTTAGTAATTCGAGTGTTTATGCAAGTTTCCGTTTAATATGCCAATTTTTGCTAAATGGTCCCTAAGAGCTTAAAAACAAGATTTAATTATAAATGAGCATATACACGAGATATAAACTGATGTACTAAAATTGTTAAACTTATGTTGAAGTCAACTTTCTGATTTAAAGTCCAAGAAATGGTTATTTCACATAATTTACGCACTTGGCGACTAAACTCCCTTTTGACACAAAAATTGTTTTAAACATAACTTTGGCCTCAAAACCTTGTACCTACTGATGTAATATCATTATTAAGAGTATTTGGGATGGTAGTTCAGATTATAAACTGAGTTTACATCTGAGTTCGTGCATTAAGCTTCTAAATGACGAAATTGCCCTTTCGGCACTTAAAATGGGATTTAAAGCATTTTAATGGACCAAATATTTTATACACTGATGTTTTATGTTAAATAACATATATTTATTATACAAAACAGATTTTAACATCAATTTCACATAAACGCCGATTAAATCATCATTTAGCGTCTTAATCACCGTTTCGGCGCATAGTATGGTTTAAAATCATATTTATGACCCGGGACTTGTTACCTACTGATTTATAAACATATTTTATATCTAATTTCAGTAGGAACATGATTTAAACTCAGATTCCCAAATAAGTTATCAAGGCTATGTGTGAAATGACCAAAATGCCCTTTCGGGACATAGATTGGTCTTAAAACTTAACACCACACATGAGATTGATATCCTACTGATATAACATCATAATTAAACTATTTTCATTACATCAGCTTGCTCATGAGATCTTTAATAAGTGATAAAATGACCAAATTACCCTTTTAAGGCGTAGTTTGATTTAAAAACCATAACGGGCCAACATGTTGATAAATTACTGATGTTACAACATATTTTAAATATAATGGCATATGAAACTTGCATAGGACTCACCCGGTTACCCGGTTTCGCTTATATGCGTACGGTTCGGCCTACGTAACTAGTTTACGTAATCTAACCGAAATGAGTTTAACCATATCAAATTATTCTCAAATTCCAGAATGTAAAATGGTAACCCATATTATACAAGTCCTAGTACTTGTCAGGTCCAAAAAAACATTCTTTTCCGGTCATCGCTTAATCCAGCATTTTGTACCGTTATCTTATTTTAAGTTAGCCGGTCTAAGTCAATGACTAAATAAAGACCCGCTAGCTAACTAATCGGTTATTAAAACTCTCCGTTCCAGACTAGAGGCTTCCAGTAGATTGTTCCCGAGCTTGTTATTTTGAATACGGCTGTGCTTTGCTTATTTTCTTATTTTAAAAATATTTGCTAGCCAGATAAATATTTTTAACTTATTTTCTCTTATACGGGCTTGGGATACGGTATAATGATACGGTATAATAATATTGCATGGTTGGATATGGGATCGAAGACCAATGAGTCAGGAATTCAAATAATCCATTTTAATTCTTATTGCTTAACATTAATCATTTGGGGGTTAAAACGACCATGTCTTGGATATCCACGGCTCATTTAATTGTAAATGGCCACGACCTAAGCACGGGATGTAGGCATACACCCGACAGATGTTAAAATAAACTATAACCCATTAGGGGTGTACCTATTAAAGGTATTAAAGTGATGTGTCGATTAATCATGTTCCCGACATAGTTTTCAGGCTCGAAATGTATTATTAGCATGTAAAACTGATAACATGAATATAATTTATCTCAAGTTATTTATTAAACAAAAATACCATTGTGTACACTAAATGTTTTCAAAATGAGTCAGTTAAATTGTATTTACTAGTGAAAACTGACGTATTTTCAAAAGACTAAGCGCATGTGACAAGTATACGTAATTAGGCTGGAAGTGCACGGCAAGCTTAAGAGGAATTTGCAACCCTTTTGCTTAGAAGGCCTTAGTCTGTTAAACTTCTTTTGTAATCACATTTCGATCCGCCTGTGGTTCTAATTACAAGCGTTGTATTTATTTTTTTAACTTTGAACATTCAAACGTTGTAATAGTATTATCCAGACTTCCGTTGTGTTATTTTGTATTGTTTGGTAATGATGATATCAACTTGTATCACGATATTCCCACCGGCCCACCAGGTTACACGTGGAAATTAGGGGTGTGACACAAGCTTTAGAGAATCTGAGCGAGCTATGATAATCGGTTTTTGGCTCGCCGAGGGTGCTAGACTCTGCCAGGGGCACTAACGTGTTGACCCCTGTTGTTCGCAAAAGCAAAAACGCAATTGCACTCTACCCCTCTTAAACCCATATTGAAATTTATTTGGATTTTCCTTTACGATTAAGTAAATCTTAATTACCTAAATAATTTGACTACACAAAATTCGTTGACACAAACTTACAAGTTTGAATAATATTATTTAAGATATCATGCTTGTAACTAAAACACTAATAATCTTCAGTTGTTTCAAAGAAATCAGGTTATTTTAATCTAAACATAGTGTATGTTATTTGCTTAGAATACAACTGGGGCATTGTGGTGACATGGCAACACCTTCACGACGAGAACACCGTACCTTGGGGTGGCACGGAGGTGGTATGGTGTTGGGGCGGGGTTTCCTCATCGGGCGTGTGAGGGCAAATGGTGTGGTGTGGTGGCGTGGCGTGTCGGCATTTTATTGGTGGGTGAATTTGGTGAGTTTTGATTGATTCTTGTTTAATTTTTTCTATAAAAACGCCACTTTCACGTCCCTCCTACTTCGTACTTTTTTTCCACGCTCCCTTGCTGCGTGGCTGTCACGTGACGCTTAGTGCCCTCTCTTCACGCCCCTCCTACTTCGTACTTTTTTTTACCACGCTCCCTTGCTGACGCGGCTGTCACATGACGCTTAGTGCCCTCTCTTCATGTCCTCCCACTTCGTATAGTGTTACGAGTTGAGCCCTATAATAAGTTGTCGAATCGGATAATAATCGGACTCTAATTTAATGGATTATGATCAAATACAAAGGACAATACAAATAAGAAGGGTAAGAAGGATTCTAGTCCATTGATCTTAGATTTGGAGGGTTGAGATTAATTCCAGGAAAAAGAAAAGAATAAAAGGGCATAAAAGGAATCTAATATTTATTTACTTTCTCTCTCCACATGCAAGGCACATGCCAATTCTCCCATCAATTTAAAACATCCATATTTTTTTCATACGACATTTGTTTTTAAAAAAAAGTTCACCATAAAAACAAGCGTTTTTTATCTTTAATATGAGTATGATATTGTTATATAAAAAAAATTAATAAAATCATTTTTACTGGGTTTTCTTTGTATTGTGTTAAAGGTATCGGTCATTGTGTCTTTTACCTGAGTTTTGGTCTTTACATTTTTACTAAGGTTTCTATACATTGTGTTATTATCAAAACTTATAAACATAATGTTAAGTTTGGTCATATCCATTGCGTTCTTATCAGAACTTATAACACCATGTATGACACAATAAAGATAGTGTTATATTTGGGTTTCCCATACATTGTGTTATAGGTTCTACTCATTGTGTTTATTATGCTATCGATTGTGTTTTAATCTGTTGTCAATTGTGTTTTTTTTTTGTTTTGTTGCGCATTGTGTTGTAATTCATTGTTCATTGTGTTTTAGTCTGTTGTCTATTGTATCTTTTATCTGCTTTCATCAATTGTATTTTTAGTTTGATACTCATTGTGTTTAGTCTGCTATCTATTGTGTCTTTATCTATTGTTATCGATTGTGTTTTTGGTCTACTTTCCATTATGTTTTTAGTTTGATACTCATTGTGTTGTATGTTATATACATTGTGTAATACGCAACTGGGTTTTCTCATTGTGTTATACGTTATGTTCATTGTGTAATACGTAACTGGGTTTTCGAAAAAAAATTCTAAATATAAGTATATAACAATATGGTACTCATATTAAAGATAAAAAGACGCTTGATTTTATTATATAATTTTTTTAAAAACAAATGTCGCATAAAAAGTTATGGACGTTTAAAAAATAGGGGAAATAGCATGTGACTTGCGTGTGCATAATCTTTTTATTCTACCATTTCCACTTAATTTCTTTTAAGGCACTTGCACTTATATGGCTTCTTACCTTTCTTATTTTTATACTCTTTTATAAAATAACTCAACCTAGTACGGATCTTTTTATTCTTTAGGCGTGGATAACCATAGCATAAAAAAAGTTTCTATTTCAAGATATAATTATCTTAGTCTCCCTAACTTCCTCTAACTTATTATATGTAGTCCCTTAATGTAGAATTTAATGTGTAGAGATAGAAGCAGAGTCAAGTTTATATAATTTTTGTTTCTATACTTTTTCTGTATTATTAATTTATAAAATAACTAAAACATAATTTTTATTCAAAAATAGGAATAATAATCTTGTAGTTGTTATAATTCAAACAAAACAGAAATACGTAAACTGTTATCAAATGAAAATTTGCTTTATATTATATTGGTTATATATTGGCAAGAATAAGATTATGTGATCATGTAGGCCATTATAAAAGAATATGATTATTAAAATCCAAAAATCAAGAGTTAAATGCTTGGTTGGTCCATGTGGTTTGCAAAAATTACAGACTTGTTCCTAGTGGTTTACTAATTACACGCATGGTACCAAAACTTGTCAAAAATAACTCGCTTGGTCCCCAACCCTAACATCAGTTAAATATCTATGTTAAAACACCCCATGTGTTTGGCACATGAGGTTAATATTGTGTAGATTTACTTATTTACCCTTGAAAATAAAAAAGAATATAAATTATTATATTATAAAGTCCTTTTATGACCCCACCCCTTCTTCTTCTTCTTCAGGCCAACAACCATCCCCATCATCCTCCCCAACCCTTCTCCAGAAATCTTTTGAACCGACCAGCCAAAAACTCAGGTCACCACCAAACCTACAAACCTACACTTCACCATCAAATAGATCAAATTCTATATCTCAATCCCTACAAACTATAGATCGATTAACTATCAAACAACAGACCTAAAATCCAACATATCGATCAACAATTAGCGAATTACCTCGTCATCTCCGGTTTATTTCTTCTGAAACCGACTGACATTCAAAATCTCCCTAATCCTCATAAATCAAACAAGAACTATTATTGTTATAACGAATTGATAAGGGGTGTTTATTCGGAACGACAAACTAGACGCAATGCTCAAAAGAATCTTACCGATTAGCTATGTGTGGATGAAAGAGACGGTGGTCGGAGTTCATGAATCTCCGACGATGTTTCGATGTGATGCAGAAGAAGACATATGAGATTGAGAGTGAGTACGAGTTCGAAATAGGTTCAAGGAGTGTTTGAGTTTGTTTATTTTTATGAATTCTTCATGCTTGAGTTTGTTTATTTTGATGATTTCATGAAAATATCATTTTTGTTGTGATGAATACTTTTTACTGATTTGGGGTTCTTAGATTTTGTTCTGCTAACTCCTCAATCATGGTGAAATCTGTTTCTGTTTGTATTGTATTTCAATCGCGGTGAACTGTCAAAGGTTTAGGTTTTCCTGTTACGTAATCCATTTTCATAAATTTAATAATCTTATGATCACTAAGAATTCTGAAACAACTTAATACTAATTCATCTATGGTTGAGTGAGGGATTATTAATGTTTAATATGATGTGTTGTTTATTTTCAATTTTCGAAGTTTTTTTCCTTTTTGGTGTTGTATCATTTAGACATTCCATGTGCTAATAACTTCATCTTGAATAATGGCAAGAACGGGAATTCTGTGGGCCCAATTCCGTATCATCATGTCCTCGAATAATGGCAAGAACGGGAATTGCGAGTTTCTCCGGTGAAGGCGGCGGTGTGGTGGTCGGCTCGTTTTTCCGGCAGCAATGGCGGAGGTGAGTGGGAGTTCAGTGGTGGTGGGTATTTGATGGAGGAGATGAGATGGTGGTGGTGGTGGTGGTTTGGGGAAGAAGAAGGGGGTGAGGTGGGACCAACCAGGTATTTAACTCTTTTTATAATGGGTTGGACTGAAATGACCAAATTACCCTCATGTGACATGCACATGGGGTGTGTTAACTGAGAAATCTAACTGATGTTAGGGCAGAGGACCAAGTGAGTTCATTTTTGACAAGTTTTAGTACCACTCGTGTAATTAGTAAACCAATGGGACCAAGTCTGCAATTTTTGTAAACCACAGGGACCAACCAAGCATTAAGTCAAAAATCAATGTCATCCATCTTTATCATGTCATCTCCTAGAAGACTCTTTAGTTTAATACCAGAAATGAACTCCTTATTTATAAGCCTTATAGTTATTATCAATCAATTTTGGGAAGAAAGGTTAAACAAAATTAGACAACTAATATGATATAAAAAGAACCAAAGGATATTAAAACTAATGTTTTTAAGACAATAATTATCTCAAAAAATTAGACTATAGCATAACACGTTTAACTTAGGAGTTATATGTATGAAAATAATGATTTACAAAAAATTAGACGATCGCATATGTAGACTGACAATTTATGACATGGCTCGTTAACATGATATTGCTTGACACTAATTAGTTAAATGGGTTTAGGGTGTTCAGAAAATCCAAAATCCAAAAAAACCGAAATCCGAACACAAAAAAACCGATCCAAATTCTTATTTGGATATTCGGATGGATCTGATCCGAATCCGATTTGCATATTCGGATCGGATTCGGATATTAAAATATAAATAATTCGGATTATTTGGGTTATTTGGATATCCGACTAAACCAAATAACATTTAAAATACGTTTTTAATAAAAATAATGTTCCAATACATAATCAATATTAGTCTAGCCCACATGAGCCCAATACTAAATTGAATAATATTTAATATGTTTTGAAGACTATGTTTTGAACTTTGTTTTAAAGACTATGTTTTAATTTGAACTTTGTATTTGTGTTTTAAAACTTAAGATTAGTTTCTATTTTTCGATTTTTAATGCGTGGTCAAAAACCAGTGTTTTAGTATGTTTAAGCTTATGTTTTTACATAACTTTTACTTTCGAAAAGCCTACTTCTGATTGGAATTGTGTTTTGCAGGTCTAATGGACTTGAAGGAACTATTCTGAAGCTATACGGAGCACCAGGACGGAAAAAGGATCAACCGAGAATGCGAAATGGAAAAATAGAAAACGAGAAATGCACGTGTCGTCGCCCCTCCTGGGCCGTCGGCGACGCCTCCATGATCAGTTTTGTATGCTTATTTTGAATTTAAACTAGTAAAATGCTAAAACCAAAAATTAGGGGAAATTAAAAATTTGGAAAAAAACTTTATTCGGTTTAATTTGTATATTCGGATATCCATTTGGATTATTCGATTTCTCCGAATCCGATTTGAATTGAATTCGGATAGATATTGATCGGATGGGAATACATCCAATTCGGACCGGATCGGATTTCGGATAGGTTCCTAAAAATTGCAAATCCGAATAATCCGATTCGAATAATCTGAGTAACCCGTTATCCGATCCGATCAGTTTGTATGCTTAAGGGTAAAATCGGGTTTATAAATATTATCTTTGACTGGGGCTGCGACAATCCAATCAGTTTCGTATGCTTATTTTGAATTTAAACTAGTAAAATGCTAAAAGCAAAAATTAGGGAAAATTAAAAAATTTTATTCAGATTTATCTGAATCCGATCCGAATTGAATTCGGATAGATATGGACCGGATGGGAATACATCCAATTCGGATCGGATTGGATTTCGGATAGGTTCCTAAAAATTGAATGTCCCAATAATCCGATTCAAATAATCCGAGTAACCCGTTATTCGATCCGATGAACACCCTTGAATGGGTTAGTGTTTGGGTAAGGGAGGATCGGATCATAAACTAGTCGACACGAAGAAAAACACCTATTAACGAGTGTAATCATTTTAACTCATTTATGACATGCATAATATGTCTAACTTATCGTGTTAAATAGTTTAATAGGCTGACAGGACATATTTATGAACCATTTATCAAACAATGTAGTTTTATAGTTATATAATAAATTAAATATAAAAATTGTTAGTTTTGGTTACATGTTGATCGTGTTTTATTCTTTTAAAATGTGTTTATTACTGTATTAATAACCGGGCTAAAGATATCGTGACATTTTTCTTATTAAGTTGCTTACCTTGTGGTCGTGTTGTGGAACCCGTATATTAAACATGTTTATGCTAATATATAAGAAAATGACATGTTTAGTTAAACGTGTTCTATCAAAGTCTAGAGATTGTTTAATTTTGAAAAAATTTCTGAAATAATTTTTTAGCCCGACAAACAATCGAATCAACATCTTATTTAATATTTTGTTAATTGGTTGAATAATAATTAAAAACAAATATAACCAAAGATTCAATTTACTGATTCGTGTTAAGTTGAATTATAAATTGATTAATTGTAACATACTTGTTTTAGAAAATGATCAACATATTAAAAATTTTGACATCAAGAGGTTTACAAGCATAAAATTTGTCAAAACGTTATCCTATTTTTATATATACACTACTATAGCATCTAGGATATGATATACACATGAGTAAAAAAATCAAAACATGGAGTTAGAAGTCTGATGTTGGTCCCATGGCCTTAGCCATGGCTCTTGAAAACCACCCATTGGGAACATTGACACATGACCATCACCTTCACACCATCCACAAACACTCTTTGCATACTCCAATCTTTTCTCCAACTCTTGTTTCTGTGATCTCAAAACCATGTTCTCCATCTCCATCGTGGCGTACTCTTGCGTAACTCCTTCCATTTTCGATAACATTTCGTCTCTCTTTTTCGCAAAATAAACCATTTGGTCGTTGAGATCCTTCAAGTGTTGATCTCTCCTCATTCTAGACCTCTTGGCTGATTCTCGGTTCGAAATCTTCCTCTTCATCTCCCTCTCATTATCCACAATCAAACTATAACTAGCACCCTTTGATGACATGCTTCTAATTAACTAACTTGCTTTTATATATGTAAAAAATACACAAAATAAAAACACAAAAGTTCAAGAAACTGAGTAGAACCAATGAAGAAACAAGATGGAAAATGATTGAACATGTATGTTTGTGCTCAAAAGTGTGACAAAACTCATCTCACTTTGGTTAAAACATTATAAAACCCTAATGTTTTTTTGTGTATGAAGTAATGTGTTTATAAAGTGTATGTGTATATGTATGTAAATATGTATACATGTATATATATAAATTTAGGAGTTTCTAGAAAGAGAGAACAAGTATTTTGACCAGGAAGACTTTTATGAAGAGAAATGTGAATAGATTTGATAACCTCATGGATTTTGATTTGGATAAGATTTAACTTTTTAACTATCAATTTATCCATGACGTAATATTGTTAAACAAAATAAAGGAAGTTGATGAACATAGGGCTGATTAAGGTTTTGTGTTACTAATTGATGCTCACCAACTAGACATGCAGTTAATATTTTTTGAACATTACATAAAAGAAATTATTAAATTAATATTTATAGTTCAAGTTTTATATATTTTCAGTCTAAAAATATTATTTAATTAATATTAAATATGTATATGGTTGCTCTTATCTAAAATGACTCTTACAAAAGGTGCTTTTTGAAAAGTAATTCTAAAAAGAATACAAAATATTTTATGAGAAAAGTTTGTATGTATGAAAATAGGTGTAAAGTGGAAACGTTATGCACGAAGTGATGGTCTGCTTTAGAAAACTGAAGTTCATCTTCTGACTGTTAAAGATTTGACAATTCGTCACTCTATCGGCTCAAATGTGACATAACAACATTTGGCAACTAGAAATGGTAAATTATATTTTTTGTTCATGTTTGGGTATAAATGGTAACGGATTGAGTTATGGAGGTTGAAGAGTGAAAGACGAAAATGTCGTCATATAATAAGCATGTGAAGGCCTTAACATCCTTAAAACTAACAACTTATCAAAAGCTGAGAGCATAACGGGTGTTGTGTCGCATTTGTAGGAATTTGTAACACTCAGTGGCAAAGGGTGGCCTTGATCGTTTCCGTGCTCCTCCACAAAAGGTCGAGTCTTTTATCCTTATCGTGGATATAACACCTCATCATCTCCGTCCTATAGAGGATCGGTTATTACCCACTTAATCACTTTCACAAGTTCATTGTTAAAACATTTTGTTAGCGCTCATACATTATCTCATTTTGATATATGAATAACGTCTATAAGTTGTTTTCGGACCTTATTAATTTAGAAGTTGGTTTTAACAATATAATGCAACATTGAAGCCTACAGTTCTTATATGTAATACATTTTTCCCCAATAGAGAGGTATTGTGAGAGAATACCGAAAATAATCATTTTAGTAGGAGTTTATACCTCGTTAAAAAGACCATGATCTTTTTGCTGATTTGCATTGGTTGTATCATTAATGGGATGCTTATTTTATTTACATATAAGTATTTAAGGATAATATTTGACAGGTATGTGTAATATGTGCTTAAGCATGTATGCAACAATAATACTCATTCATTCAGCCAGGATAAAAATGTGATTTTATCTTCTAATACAATAGTGTAGCTTATAAAACAAATAAGTTGAACTTCTCTCGTCCGCAACCCTAACCGTTGATCGTTTACAAGTTGAGCACGGCAATAGTTCATGAAATAAGACCTGCTACTAATCACTTGGTAAACAAACCAACACGAGCAGCAATTGATATTGTGATTTGAATACATCTTATATTACTCTGGTCTCTTCCATGTCATCTTCGATGTAGGATATTATATTAGCAGGCTCTCTATCTTTAAATGCTTCGAATACATGTATAGGGCGATCTCTATACATGAGCTTCGAATAGATATTGATTTTAATTAAAAACTTCAACATATTTACATATTTATGGCTTTCATTAATGTCACCCTACATGATGGTAACATGCTGCAAGAAACCAAAGATCCCGTCCTATAGAAGATGCATTACAAATGCGTTAAAACGGCTTAGTTGCTAACACATGAAAGAGATGATGCATAGAATTTAAACATGTTACATGTAGTGAAGAGAGATACACAAGGTCAGATGTATATGCAACAATTATGTCACATAACCTCTGACTATACAACTAACTATTAAGATGGATAATCAAGACTTTATAAACTCTAAACGCAATAAGCTTATAACTCATGCTCATTTGTGTTCTCGTGTTTTTTATACTCAACACGACTAACAAAATCAAAATGAGTTCAAGATCAAATGAAACATGCATTGTATCACTTCTACAAAGTAGGTTTCTCATCAATTTTATACAAACGCCAAATAAATACCAAGATTCATGGTCAAAAAAGTGTTGATTTTGTATAGCCGAATCAAATCTAAGTAGAATTTTCTCAGTTTTCCTTTTAAGAACTTCAATGTACAACATATACTCTCCCAAAAAAGGAGGATTCTGCCATTTTTAACCACCATTCTTCCTTTTACACACAAACAAACAGTTCAGATAGCTAAAGAGAGTCCATAAAATCAAGGCAAAATTTGTGAGTTATGTTTAACTTTAACTTATACAGAGGGTTTGTACAAATGCGCTAAAAGCATCAAGAATAAGTAACCAACCCGGATTCTTGTTCAGAAACTGTTTCTCATAAAAGTTGTCCAGGTGGCAGCATAGAGCTTCTTGAGCCACGTAGTTTCTTACATCTACGGGTCGGGCCATCAGATTGGCTTCTAAGTGCCCGTAACTCCTTTTTCTTCCGGAATTTTACTCGTGTGGTTACTATTCTCAGATGGGCTACCCGCCACAACCGCCCCATTCTTTTCATGACCCGTTTCATCGACGGGTGTACTGCTTGTCGGTTTTTTAGACGGTAATGCCGCATGACTTAAAGTTGAGCATAATGTAGCAAATAAACTTTCTTTTGATTTAGGGTTTTTCCCTACTAAACGATGTTTTTTTACTAAGTTGGGATCTTTTGCAGCCATAAGTTTTCTTTTTAATCTAAATTCTAGACTTTTTTCGTCTTCTTCGAGTTTTTCCGACTCTTTTTTTGGTGGTGGTTTGTAGTCTTCATCGTCATCGTCGTCTTCGTAGTCAACTAGTCCCACCAACCCTTGTGCATAGAAACAAATTTTAACCCAGAGAAACTAATAGCTTCAAACTAAAGGCATTTAATTAATAATTATTAAACTAAATACCTTAATGATGGAGAGCTGGCATCGGTTCCACTCGATGAAACGGGTTTAGCGCGTATCTGTGTGGTACAAGGCGTTGATGCGGACGCCGAATCTTCTTCATCACTGTCAACGTACCAAATTCAGCCAAATAAATGGGTCAATACATGAGTCAAAATGGGTAATTTTGTATAAATCAAAACGGACTATTTGTCAATCGTTTTACCTGATTGATGTCAAAATATGATTTTAAATTTCAATAATAATCTAGCTTTAAAACAAAGTAATTTAAGAGGTTCTATGCATAAATCATACACTTCTAAAGATAATGGATTTAGAAAATAGAGTAAAATGCCATTTTCATCCTGAGGTTTGGCGAGTTTTGCGACTTTCGTCCAAAGGTTTGTTTTTCCGCATCTAGATCCAAAGGTTTGAAATCATGCCATTTTCATCTGGCTTGTTAACTCCATCCATTTGTCTTCTTAAGTTAGGGGTATTTCTGTCTTTTTTGTTAACATAGAGGGTAATTCGGACTTTTTCACTTTATGTAAAAAGACCGAATACCCTTAAAAAAGACTGAATTGCCCCTTAAGTTAGCAAAAAAAGACGGAAATACCCTGACTTTATGGAGAAAAATGGATGGAGGTAACGAGTCAGATTAGCAAGATTTCAAACCTTATGGATCCAGATGCGGAAAAGCAAACCTTTGAACGGAAGTTGCAAAACTGGCCAAGCCTCAGGGACGAAATGGTATTTTACTCTAGATAATAAAATGGGAAGATTACCTATCTTTGTTAAAATAATCCTCCTCTTCTTTCTCCAAAACACGTTCTTCTACACGTCTTCTAGAATCTTCTTCTTTCTGGGTCTGGTCGTATCTAACTTTGAGAGACTGAATGGACGGTAAGCTGTCAAATTTGACCAATTTGTCCCAAAAAGTTTCAACTAAATACTTTAGTAGTATCTTCAAATTTTCCTGTATGAGATTCATTGTGTCATCAAACCACTTGCTACCAATCATATGCCATATAGATAGGGCTGCAAATGAACCGAACGTTCAGCGGGAAGTTCGCTTGTGTCCGTTCGTTTAATAAATGAACGAACACAAACAGGAAATTTTGTTCGTTTAGTTAAATAAACAAACATGAACAGAGGCCGCATTCATTCATTTATGTTCGCGAACGTTCGGTAACGTGTCATTTGTGTTCGATAGTTCATTACCCTTTTTTAGTTTTTATAATTTATTTAAATACTTCATAATTCTGAAAAAAATAAATATTTAATAAGTATCAGTGTATTATATATTCTGTTCATGTTCGTTTGTTTATGTTTGTTTGTTTCCATTTGTGTTCATGAATGTTCGTTTGCATTCGTTGCCTAAAATTAACAAACGAACACAAACAGACATGAACACATTCATTTACTTAACGAACGAACATAAAATCTCATTTGTAACTTTTAAGTGTTCATGAATAGTTCGTTAACACATATATTTCCTTAACAAACACGAACAAGGTCTTCTTCGTGTCCGTTCGGTT